>JABMCL010003494.1:20000-22500 GCA_018857735.1 Alviniconcha marisindica
GTGTGTGTGTGTGTGTGTGTGTTGTGTGTGAGTGTGTTGTGTGTGTGGGGGGCGCGCGCGCGCGGGTGTTTTTGGGGTTGGGTGTTGTTGGTGTGTGTGTGTGTGTTTTGTTTTTGTTGTGTTGTTGAGTTTTGTGTGCGGTTGTGTTTTGTGCGTGTGTTTTTTTGGGTTTGTTTGGGTTGTGTGTGTTTGTGTGTGTGTGTGTGTGTGTGTGTGTGGGGGTGTGTGTGTGTTGGGGGTGTGTGTGTGTTGTGTTTTTTTTTTTTTAAAATCCGGCCAAAGCGCGCCACCACACACACATACCATACAAACAAAAATACCCCACAAAACCCCCGTACCCACCCGCACCCCAAAAAACGAACAACACCACACAAAACCAAACACCACCCCACACACACACCACACACACACACAACCACACACACACACACACCCCCACAAAACACACACACCCCCCCCCCTGGCTGTGACAACCCCAAAACCCGGCAGGACCGGAGACGTCGCGGCATATTCATGTGGCCGGGAACCTGCCACCCCCAAAGGCCTTGGACGCACGTCGTGGGTGCACCAAAAATACTCGCATATAATTGTGGGGTGTTTGGGCTGGTGCAGGGATTGACTGTAACGAGGCGGAACATCACCCGACAACCTAATTTCGGGCGTTGTTTTTCTCGGCATATATGTATATATATATAACTGCCTGAAAAACGGGCCAGCTAGCTAGGTTATCGTAAGGACAACCGGTCTGCAGTCGCAGCTGAAAGAGCATGGCTGATTGGATGCTGTACAGCTCACTCCTTTCATGTGTACAGCTCACTCATTTCATGAGTAGCTCTTTGTTTCATGTGTAGCTCACTCCTTTCATGAGTAGCTCACTCCTTTCATGAGTAGCTCACTCCTTTCATGATAGCTCACTCCTTTCATGAACCCACTCCTTTCATGAGCAGCTCACTCCTTTCATGAGTAGCTCACTCATGAGTAGCTCACTCCTTTCATGAGTAGCTCACTCCTTTCATGAGTAGCCGACTCCTTTCATGTGTACAGCTAACTCCTTTCATGTGTACAGCTAACTCCTTTCATGTGTACAGCTCACTCCTTTCATGTCTACAGCTCACTCTTTCATGAGTAGCTCACTCCTTTCATGAGTAGCTCTTTCTTTCATGAGTAGCTCACTCCTTTCATGAGTAGCTCACTCCTTTCATGAGTAACTCACTCCTGTCATGAGTAGCTCACTCCTTTCATGAGCAGCTCACTCCTTTCATGAGTAGCTCAATCTTGTCATGAGTAGCTCAATCCTTTCCGGAGTCTTTTGTTTTTACTCAGCCTTGCTGTTTGTCTTACTAATTAAGTGTTAAGTCTTTCGATAATACTTATTGACACCCTCCCCAGACAGCATATAATTATATGCATGTGTGTACACCTCTCTCTCTCTCTCTCTCTCTCTCTCTCTCTCGCTCTCTCTCTCGTCCTCTCTCCCTCTTTTTCTCTCTCTCCTCTCTCGCTCTCTCTCATCCTCTCCTCTCTCTCTCTCTTCCTCCCCCTCCCTCTCTCGTCCTTCTCTTCTCTCCTCTCCTCGGCTCTCTCTCTCCTCTCTCTCTCTCTTCTCATCTCTCCCCCTTACTCCCCCCTCTCTCTCTCCTCTCTCTCCCTTACCGCACCCCTCTCTCTCTCTCTCTCTCCCTTAACCCCCCCTCTCTCTCTCTCTCTCAGTCCCATCTCTTCTCTCTCTCTCTCCTCTCTCTCTCTCTCTCTCTCTCTCTCATCTACTCCAGCCTGCACCCCTCGTCCGTCCTCCTCTCTCTCTCCTCTCTCTCTCTCTCCTCCTCTCTCTCTCTCTCCTCCCTTACCCCTCTCTCTCTCTCTCTCTCTCTCTCTCTCTTCTCTCTCTCTCTCTCTCTCCTCCTCTCATCGTCTCCTCTCCTCCTCTCTCTCTCTCTCTCTCCTTCCATTCTCTGTCTGCCTTCGTCTCTCACTTCCTCCCACCTACTCTCCTCTCTCTCTCTCTCTCTATTTCTCTCCTCTCTCTCTCTCTCTCTCTCTCACCTCTCTCTCTCTCTTCACATCTCCTCACCTCTCTCTCTCTCATCTCCTCTCTCTCTCTCTCTCTCTCAGTCTCTCTCTCTTCTCCATCTCTCTCCTCTCTCTCCTCCCTCTCGTCCTCTTCTCTCTCTCTCTCACAGCCTCTTCCTCTCTCACCTCTCTCTCTCTCTCATCTCTCTCTCTTTCTCTCCTCTCTCTCTCTCTCTCTCTCTCTCTCTCTCTCTCTCTCTCACCTCCTCTCTCTCTCTCACCTCTCCTCTCTCTCTCTCTCTCTCTCTCTCTCTCTCTCTCTCTCCTCTCTCGTCTCCATCTCTCTCTTCTCTCTCCTCTTCACCCTCTCTCATCTTCTCCCTCTCTCTCTCTCTCATTATCTCTCTCCTCTCTCTCTCTCATCTCTCTCTTTCCTCTCTCCGTCTCTCTCTCTCTCTCACTCTCTCTCTCTCATCACCTCTCTCTCTCT
>JABMCL010003494.1:27500-33557 GCA_018857735.1 Alviniconcha marisindica
AAAATAGATAAGATATCAAATAAGATATTAAATAGAGATACTATACGAAAATATCATATAAGATAGAACTAGATATATATATAGAGAGAGATAGATCATTAAGACAAGGAGAGAGAGAGATATAGAATCTATATAAGGGACTAAACGGAGAGAGAGATAGATATAGAAATTAGATCATATAATAGTCAAAATAGTAAATCATATCGCTCTAAATAGATACGCCTATAAATATATAAGATAAAGAGAGGAAAGATAAAGAGGAGGAAGCGAGCGTTAGATATAGTAAATAGAAAGATAAGATAGATCCTAAGAATGATAGAGCGAATATAGTACTGAATAAATAAAGAGAGCATCAGAGAAGATAGATAATAAAGAGAGAAATAGAGAGAAGAAAGATACATATAAGAAAATATAGATAGAAAGCTGCTAGCTAATATCCCACTATCTATGCTATAATACAAAACTATCATATCCAGATCATATTCGATATATAAGAAGGAACTAATCTCGACAAGCTCATAAATAGATAGTTAATATATCTAATATCAGAATATAGAGTAAAAGAGAGAGATAGAGCAACATAGATCAGACGCCGAGATCTCTATGACATCTACTAATATATAAAGAGAATACAATATCTAGATAAGATAATAGAATCATACAAATCGTAAACATAATACACAATAAAGAAGAATATAAGAATAGATCTATAGAATTATAGAGAGATAGACAAGTATAAAAAGAAAAAGAACAGCTAGATTAGTCATAATATATAGAACACGAATCACAAAGATAGATATAACAGATAACAATCGGAGATAGAGAATAACGATATATAGATTATTTCTCTATACTGATATATACGATATAGATCTTCTATACGTCTAGATATAGATCTCACCCGCTCTCTACTATAAAAGAGATATAAAGCTCATATACTACGTCTAAGAATAAATACAGACATCCTCTAGACGAAGTCAGATTAAAAAAGACAGATAGATACAGCCAGTACACAGAGTGTAAAATACTCGTAGGGTTAATATACATATATACAAGACAGATAGAATGCATATAATAGAGATCAGAGAGAATTATCAGATAGAGATATGATATAGTAGATAGATAAATAGAAAAATAAAGACTATCTAACATATATCATAGACTAAGACGTAATCTAGCTCTATACATCACATAATCGAGACAGATAAAAGCTCCTCCCAAAAGCGACCAAGACAATAATAGCACCACATAAGAGGATAAGACAGATACTACTCATCACATATCATCCTCTCTATATAATAACCTCCTACTATAAGATATCAACTCTCAAAATATAATATATATCAGTATCTTCAAAACTATTACTAGAGCGATCATAAGATATATGCTAGGACGAGATAGAAGAGATATATATATACACACACACTAGCACATCAAGATATATAGAGATATAGAGAACGATCTCTTAAAACAAACCTCTCTTTACCTCTCTCGTCCTCTCTCGCTCTTCGTCTCTCACGACCTCTCTCTCTCTCTCCGCTCTCTCACCTCTCTCTCCTCTCTCACCTCTCTCATCCTCTCCACACTCACCCCTCTCTCCATTCCATCCTCTCCAATCTCCCCTCTCTCTCCTCCACTCTCCGTCTCTCTCTCAAGCCCCTCTCTCTCCATCTCGCCATACCCCTCTCCTCTTCTCTCTCTCTTCTCTCTCGGTCCCGCCCATCACTCTCCCACTCTCCCCTATTCTCCCTCTCTCTCTCTCCTCTCCCTCCTCTCCATCTCTCTCCCCTTTCATCTCCTCGTCATCTCTCTCCCTCTCGCTCTCCTCCCTCACTCTCCGTCTCTCTCCTCCATCTCATCCTTCTCTCTCGTCTCTCCTCCCTCTCTCTCCTCCTCTCTCCCTCTCTCGTCACCTCATGCCTCTCTCATCTCTCTCTCTCTCCTCTCCGTCTCTCTCTTCGATCCCTCCCTCCTCTCCGTCTCCTCCGTCTCCAGGTTCTCCTCTCTCCTCATCAATCCTCTCTCCTCTCTCCCTCTCTCTCTCAGAATGACCATCAAAGTTCTCTCTCCTGCACACCCTCGATCCTCTCTCTCTCTCCGTCCCATCATCTTCTCTCTCCTCCCTCTCTCTCTTCCTCTCTCTCCCTCTCTCCTCTCTCTCTCCTTCTCCTCCTCTCAACTCTCTCCTTCTCAGTAGTCAGTCACAGCTCCTCCTCTCCTCGCTCCTCTCATCATCCTCCTCTCTCCGCTCTCCCTCTCTCTCTCTCTCTCTCCTCTCTCTCTCACCCATCCTCTCTCCTCTCCTCTTCTCTCCCACTCTCTCTCCCTCCGCCTCGGCTCTCCTCTCTCTTCTCCGCTCTCATCCTCCCATCTTCGTCCTCTCCACATCGATCTCTCATACTCTCTCCGTCCGTCTCTCCACTCTCACTCTCTCTCTCTCTCTCTTCTCCTCGTAGTAACTGGATTGTGGTAAACACAATCTCTCTCCTCTTCTCCTCCTCTCTCTTGCATCTTCCTCTCCCTCTCCTCTCTCTCTCTCTCTTCACTCTCTCTGCTCTCCTCTCTCTCCTCCTCTCCTCCTCCCTCTCCTCTTCTTCTTCTCACCATTACCCTCCTCTCTCTCTCTCTCCGCTCCTCTCTCTCCTCCTCTTCTCTCTTCTCTCCTTCTCTCTCCTCTCACCTTCCGTCCACCTCTCTCTCCCTCTCTCCCGTGTGTTCCCATTGAATCCTCCCATCATCCTCCTCTTCGTCTCCCTCTCCCTCTCTCCCTTTCTCCCTCTCGGTCTCTTTCCTTTCTTCGTCTCATCCTCGTCCTCATCTGACTCTCTCTCTTCTCTCTTTCATCTCTCTCTCTCCTCACTCCCCTCATCTCCTCCTCTTCCTCCCCCTCTTCTCCCTCTCGTCTCGTCTCTCTCTCTCTCTCTCGCTTCTCTCTGTCTCTTCTCTCCTCTCCTCTTCTCTCCCCTCTCTCTCTCTCAGATCCTCATCTCTCCTCGTCTCTCTCCTCGCCGCTGTCGTCGTCGGCTAACTGATTCACTCTCTCCTCTTCTCTCTCCTCTCTCTCCTCTCTCCTCCCTCGTCTCTCTCTCTCCTCTCCCTCTCTCCTTCTCTCTCCTCATCTTCTCTTCTCTCTCTCTCTCTCTCCTTTCGCTCCTCCGCCTCTCTCTCTCTCCTTCTCTACTCTCTCTCTCATCTCCTCTCTCATCTCCTCTTCCCGTCACTCTCTCTCTCTCCTCCTCTCTTCCCCCTCTCTCCTCGTCCCCTCTCTCTCTCTCCTCTCTCTCGGCTCTCATCCCTCTCCTCCTCCCGTCTCAGTCCTCTCTTCGTCCCATCTCATCTCTCCCTCTCCTCCTCTCCCCTCCTCGTCACCAGCAAAGCCCGGTCTGCCTCCTCCTCTTCTCTCATCTCTCCTCAGTCCGTCTCCTCTCTCTCCTCCTCTCCTCCGTCGGTATCTTCTCACTCTCTCTCCGCCTCTATTCTAGTCCCCTCTCTCCTCTTGTCCTTCCTCGTCCTCATCTTCTCTCTCTCACTCCTCCTTCGCTCCTCCTCTCTCGAATCTCTCCTCTCCTCCTCTCTCTCTCACTCTCCCCCTCTCTCCTCATCTCCATCTCCTCCCCACTCGTCTTCTCTCTCCTCCTGCTCTCTCTCCCTCTCATCGTCGTTCCGCACTCTCCCTCCTCACCTCCTCCGTCTACTCATCTCTCGTCTCTCTTCTCTTCTCTCCTCTCTCCCACCTCTTCTCCTCTCTCTCGGTCTCTTCTTGGCTCTCTCCTCGTACTCTCGTCTCCTCTCTCTCCTCTTCCTCCTCTCTCCTCTCTCCCGCCTCTCCTCGCCTCTTCGCTCTACTTTTATATTTCCTTCCCTACTCCATCATCTCTCTCTCTCTCTCTCTCCCCTCGACTCCTTCCTCTCTCTCCCATCTCCCTCCTCACCCTCTCCCCTCTCTCCCCATCTCCCCTCTCTCTCCCTCCTCATCTCGTCACTCCTCTCCCTCCTCATCAGTCTCTTCTCTTCTCTCCGTCTCCTCCTCCTCCTCTCTCATTCTCTCTCTCCATCGTCCCCTCTCATCCTCGTCTCTCCCTCAGCTCTCCTCTCCCTCATCTCCTTCTGCTCTCCTCTCTCTCTTCTCTCTCTCTCTCTCTCTCTCGCCCCACTCTCCTCTTCTCTCCTCTCTCCGTCTCTCTCTCATCTCTCTCATCATCTAAAGTATTATCTATCTTCTCCTCTCTCTCTCTCCTCCCCCTCTCATCTCTCTCCTCTCTCCCCCTCCGTCCCTCCCTCCTCTCCTCTCTCTCTCCTCTCTCTCTCTCTCCGTCTCTCTCTCGCTCTCTCTCTCCCTCTCCTCTCTCTCCCCCCCTCTCTATCAAATCTCTCTCTACTCTCTCTCTCCCTCCCCTCTCTTCTCTCTCTCTCCTCTCCTCTCTCCTCTCTCTCTCTCTCCTCCACCTTCATCCGCTCCTGTCGCCGTATCTCATTCTCTCACTCTCTCTCTCTCCATCTTCTCCTTCTCCCTCTCTCTCTCTCTCTCATCCTCTCTCTCGATCCTCATCTCGCTCTCTGTCTCTATCTCCGTCTCTCTCCTCTCTCTCTCTCTTCTCTCTCTCCATCTCATCTCCGTTCTCAATCCCCTCTCCTCTCGTCCTCTCATCATCCTCTCTCTCCCTCACTCTCCCTCACCTCTCCTCTCTCCATCTCTCTCTCTCTCCTCCTCTCCCCTCCTCCTCCTCCTCCATCCCTCTCTCTCTCTTCCCTCTCCTCTCTCTCCTCTCTCTCTCTCCTCTCTCCACCTCTCCTCTCCCTCCTCCTCTCTCTCCTCTCTCTTCTCTCCCTCCTCCTCGTCCGCCCTCTCTCTCTCTCGCCTCTCATCCCCTCACGACTCTCTCGTCCTCTCTCTCTCTTCTCTCTCTCCTCTCTCACTCTCTGCTCCTCTCTCCTCCTCTCTCTCTCTCTCGTCCATCTCCCTCTCTCTCTCTCTCCACCTTTCCCCCCTCCTTCTCCTCTTCCTCTCCCCCTCTCCCCCTCCCATCTCTCCCCGCTCTTTTCCTCTTCCCCCCCCCCTCCCTCTCCCCTCTCTCTCCTCTTTTCTCCCTCCTCCCTCTCTCTCTCTCCCCCTTTCCCCTCCCCTCCCCTTTCTTCCCCCTCCTCTCCCTCTCCTCTCTTTCCCCCCCTCTCCCCTCCTCTTCCCTGTTTTCCCCCTCCTTCTCTCTCCTCCCTTTCCCTCCCCCTCCCCACTCACCCTCTCTCTCTCTCCCTCCTCTCTCCCTCTTCCTTCTCCCCCCCCTCCTCTTTCTCTCCTTTTTCTCCCCCTTCGCTCTCTCTCCCTCCTCCTCTCTCCTCCCCTCCTTCCCCTCCCCCCCCTCCTTCTTCTCTCTCCCTCCCTCTCCCTCCTCCCTCCCTCTCTCCCCCTCTCCTCTCTCCCTCTTTTTTCCCCCTCCCTCCCCCTTCTCTTCCCCTCCTTCACTCCTCTCCCTTCCTCTTTTCCTCTCCCCCTCCTCTCTTCCCCTTCTTCTCTTTCCTCTCTCTCCCTTTTCTCCCCCCCCTCCCCCCTCTCCCTCCTCCTTCCTCCCTCCTCCTTCTCCCCCCTCTTTTCTTTCCTCCTTCCCCTCTCTTCCTCCTCTCTCTCCCCCCCTCTCCTCTCTCTCCCTCTCCCCCTCCCCCTCTCTCTCTCTCTCTCCCCCCTCCCTCTCCTCCTCTCTCCCCCTCTTCTCTTTTCTCCCCCCTCCCTTCCCCCCTCCCCCCCCCTCCCCCTTCTTCCTTTCCCTCCCTCTCTCTCTTTCCCTCCTCCTTTTCCTTCTCCTCTTCTCTTCCCTCCCCCTTCCTCTTTCCCCTTCCTCTCCTCTCCCCCCTCCCCTCTCCCTCCTCCCCTCTCCATTCTCTCTCCCTCTCCTTTCTCCCCCTCCCCCTCCTCCTCCCCTCTCTCCTCTTCTCCCTCCCCCTCCCCCTCCTCCCCCTCTCCTCCTCTCCTCTCCCTCCTTTCCCCCCCTCCCTTCCGTCTCTTTCCCCCTCTCCCTCCTTCCTCCCTCTCTTCTTCTCGTCTCTTTCCCCCTTCTCCTCCTC
>JABMCL010001005.1:2500-5000 GCA_018857735.1 Alviniconcha marisindica
TTCGTCCAATGAATTCTTGTACGTTTTTAAATATGAATTTATTTTGATGGGTTCCTAGGGACTAGTTAGCAAAGAAAAAGTTTGAATGTGTAAACAGTTATCCTCTACCTGCATCATTGTATCTATACGTATATGATGAGAGTTTGGACAGAATAACAAAAAGGTGCTCTGCAGTGTTCAAACAACGATACACCGGCTTGCTCAGCCCCGGAACGGAAGCTGGGGATGTTTGATGCTCTCCCTTGTCTGGAATCTCAGGGCTGTCATTTGATTCCCCTTTCCTATCTCCTACTCGTTTTTGTCTGCCATGTTCTCTTGCTCTTTCCGTTTTGTCAAAAGAAATCTGCTCATGGTCCATTCTCCTGATTTTGTTCCAGAACATTCTCAAACATTTTTTGTTAAGAGTTAGGCTTTTTGTGTGGCGCTTGTTGAGCGGCTTGCTTCCATATGGCACTGGTATTTGCCATTATGCATTTGTATAACTTTTTTGTTTCAGTAATCTTGTTGTTTCTGTCCATTTTTTTTTTTTTTTTTTTAAATTCTGGTATCGATCAGTTACACGGAATTGTCGACGATACCAGCATGTGCTAGACTTATATACTCATTTTTTAAAAGGGGTACTATTGAAGAGAGTAAGTCTTGCCAAATTTGTGTTTGATGGTTTGTGTATGTACATGTTTTTTATGTTTGTGTAGGGACTGGTTTTGTAGATTGACTTGAGAAAGGTTTTATGTATGAGAAAGGTTTTAAAGTGTGCGTTTGCTTATGATCGTCCTGATGTGACCCTTTGCGGTTGACAGGACGTTAAAAACCAGTTACTACTACTACCACTACATTTACTTACTCATTTTACAACACAGGGTTCCAGGCGAGATCAAGAGATGGGAGGTGGAGCTGGCCCCTCAAGATAGCCCAGAAGAGATCAAGAGATGGGAGGTGGAGCTGGCCCCTCAAGTTAGCCCAGAAGAGATCAAGAGCAGGGAGGAGGAGCTGGGCTGCGAAAGTCGGACTTCTTTCGCTTCGAGTTGTTCCTCAACAGCAGTGCAACGGACATTGTCTTTGTGACTCTGCCCACCACGGCAGTTGAAACAGCAACTGTGCAGTGCACTAGTCGCAGCGCAATGGCGAGGGGACACCGCCTTAACACTTCCGTTGTTTTGGCGGCGGTCCACGGTCTCTCCGGTCTTTTTCGGGCGGTATCCGCGGTCCAGCCACCCCCCCCCCCCCCCCCCCTCCCCGATAAGCAACCTCGCTTCTGTGGACGTAAAGCACATGGCCAAGGTCACTACTACTACTACCGCTTGGTCAAACCATCTAACCAACTGAGCTACTGGCGACCGTTGAATTCATGTAGTTGAGTTCCTATGACATTTTCTCCCGCGAATTGCCAGTACCCTCTTGTCGAAAAACTGCTCTTTAAAAATATTAAGTAATGTCATGAGTGTATTGCTGTCAACGCACCGTTGCAGTAAGGAGACTTCCAGCCTGGTTTACATGTGCAGGTTCCGTTGCTAACATCGCATGCGCCGTCGCATCCTTCCCCACAGCTGTCTTGGCAACCTGACGTCACGTTGAAATGACCGGAAGCGCATGCTGTTTGACATTACATTGCTTACGTCAGATCAATTCGCAAAAGAGTAAAGTTATTAATAAAACATAGGAACTGAATTCTCGCCACGTAAAAGCAAAGGACAGTTTTACATGCATATGACACAAATATTCTGATATAAAAATAGGCTACATGTAATTGTTTCCGTCATAATTCTGAGATCAGAGAAACAGGCTGCACGTACACATCACCATTAGCACTTTATTGTATATTCGTCAAAATTGTCTCACTTGCACACATTGGTGTTTCCCAGTTGCTAGAGGCACAAGAACACGTTCCGTTGACAGGGTCGCACGTGTTTACAGGACTGCAGCCGGTGCCACATGTCTCGCTGCAGTTGTTGCCATAACTTCCGTTGAGGCAGCCTGAACAAATACAGAAGGAGGTGAGTGACTGATAGTCACGCGGTGAAACGGCGATGGAAAACACTCAGGTAGTGGTGCAAAATCCACACGCTGAGATATCTACGTCAGTATCCCCGTCTTGGCCTGGGCTGTGTCACATCACACTGACACCGACAGTACAGGAACATCAAGGCTACATAAGATGTTGTTATGCACTGCATACTTAGGTGGGGACTCTCTTCAGCCGTGATAAGCTCTTTGCATAATAGCATCCATCCTCCAGAAATGGACATACATCCTCTGAAGACGGCGTGCGGCTGCCATCTGTCGGGGTAATAAAAAGTAAAATGAAAACTGTCACAGAGGCGAACCTGTCACTTTACGGAATGCATTCGTCAATGTACAGTTGCATAATTATTCTACCGGGTGACCCCCGTTGTGTTCAGACGGGGAACGCGAGAACAACCTGTACTGTTACTGAATTTTATACATTGACCTTTTCATGGAAGTTCAGTTCCTCCACACACAAAAGACAAGAAACTGTAAA
>JABMCL010001005.1:12500-15204 GCA_018857735.1 Alviniconcha marisindica
TATGATTTTGGTTCATGCTAAAACCTTAGGAATTCGGTTCGTGGGTGGGCAATAGTGTGGTTTGGAGCTCAGTTTTGAAGAAATGGGACTTTGTTGGACCATAGCGTACAGAACCGAGACGGGATGGGGTACAAAGGTGAAGTAGATCAAACAAGTAGGACGGGACAGTTTTTGAGACTTTTGCATTATGGCACATGGAAGAAACTTTACGTTCAATTCTTTGAGCAATTGCAAGCTGACACGTTAAAAAAAAAAGAGGCTAAGCTGACATCTAGCGTTCTGAAGCAAGATCCAAACACAAAAGGTTTAAAAGAACGCTTATTTTAATAGGACAACAACAACAAAATGAGCAAATTTTCGAGCTAAAACTTTGCAAGCAACTACACATTGACAGGTAAAAGATGATAAACACGTAAATGAAAATTGTCTCTTGTCAGTTCACTCTTCAACACTTTCAGACACCCAGCACGAAAAGCCGAAACAGGATAAGTAGACAATTTTCATTTATCATCGTTTGCCTGTCAGCCAACGAGATTTACTCGGGAAATTTGCACCTGTTTTGTGTTGTCCTATTAAAATCAGCTCTCTTTTTTTAAACCTTAACCTGTTTAAGACTTGCGTGTGCTTTTCTGGAATACGGCATGGAGCAGCGACAACCTCTATCCGTTTACGACAACCTCTATCTATTCAGTTAATACAGCCTCTGTCAAATATGTGACGCACTATATTTAAACAGCATTAATTTGCAAACCTTCCTTGCTGTATCCCAAGCCTAGCAAGTAGTGAACTGACCAACGTTCACGTTTTAAATTCCACAGGTCAATCTATGCTGCATTTATGTTGTATTTCTTGCGTGGTCATAAGCATGAATAGCTTAATTACCGCGTGTTTACGCTATACATGGTCGTGTATTCTGTTTGTTACATGCCTACATCTAGTCTAACCTATATCCAGTAGTTTCATGCATATCGTCACTCGAAGTTCTAACATATCCACTTCGAGCAAATAATTTGTTTTACTTGGTATAAAAGTAGACTTCGATGTTTGCTGTTACTTGTACAGTATTGATTTAGCCTATCTTTCATGTGCGTCTGCTAGTAATTCAGTTTTGTTTTTTGTTGGTTTTCTTGCTGTTATTGTTCCACATATCCTTGCATTCTTATTCATATGAACGATTTCGAATGCAAGCAGGGACAAATTTAAACAAGCCTGCGAAATGTGTTGCCGCCCTTTAAAAAGAAAACGTCTAACATTCTCTCTCTCTCTCTCTCTCTCTCTCTCTCTCTCTCTCTCTCTCTCTCTCTCTCTCTCTCTCTCTCTCTCTCTCTCTCTCTCTCTCTCCAGACACAAAATAAACTGTGCATGTGAATGCATCTACATCCGATGTGCGATCTCTCCAAATTTAATATGGAGTTCCCCAAGGTTCTGTTCGTGGAATGGTTGACTGGGGGTAAAATATCAAATTACCTGTCTGTTCTTGGACCATAATACTCTTATCAGTTTACATCAGTGAGATACCTCTATTCATCAAAGCATGTAGCGACCTTTTCGCAGATCACACAACAATCCACAGCAGTAATTCTAATCTCAAAAACCTATCGGAGTCACTACAGGACAGCTTCAGCAGTCTATTAAAATGGGCGGTGTTTTTGTTCACTGCCAGCACAGCCCAGTGTTGGTGCAACCACCACTGCCAGGGACATTTCAGGTTTTCAATGGAAAATTATTTATTTATTTTAATGTAGCGCCTGTCATGTTCAAGCTAGGTACACAAAAGTTGTATTTTTTAAAAACTTTATTCATTTGTCTACAAGATTACCATCATTTTGAAACAAAATGTTTTCAGTTTCAGTTTTTAAAAAAGAAAATAAATTACCTACGGAAATTTGACGACTTTCGAGGCACGTGCTTTTTTGGTTGACATCATTGCATTTGACAGATTATGAGAACAGGAGCAAACAGGAAAAGAAAAGAAAGGTGACAAACACCCCATAGACACAATCTGACACAGAGACATTTTGTTAGTGAATAAACATGAAAAACAGTACGCACAGTGGCAGCTCCGCCGTCAGCCAGTTTTTTTCCACGTGTGGTGGCAAGCCAGAAATCCTAAGGGGGTCACTCTTTCAAAGCACGGGCTTATAATTTCCATATAACGTCATTGCAACGTCATTGTACCTGTTTATAGGGGAAAGCCTGGGGTTACCTGTGGTAGGAAACACCGCAGGCTTTGTTGTGAGTGGAGCTGGCCAGAAATAGCGGAACCAGGCCGACGGAATATTCCGTCATTGGGCACTGGCGCGTGCTGAACTTAGCGACAGAATATTCCGTCACTGGACAGTCAAGAGGTATTAACTATATGTCCCTCCATAGTAAGTAAGTAAACATGGTGCTTAACGTCCACAGAAACCATAATGCTTATTAGAAACGGGGAGAATGGGGGGAAGGGGGTATGGAGGTGTGGGAAGAGGGAGATTATATACCTATCGCTACAGTGTCACCACCAGAATGACCTGCATTAAGATGGGCAGCGATGAGAGCCATTTTAATGTTTCATTAATTGTGAGGGACAAAGTCACAAGACTGTGTCCACAAATCACAACTTTTGAAGAGAAAGGAGAGCCGAAGCGGTATCGAACCGAGGTCCTTCCGCTACCAACCTACCGCCTTACCGCTAGGCTAAACCGTCCCTCCATCCTGATAA
>JABMCL010003330.1:0-42500 GCA_018857735.1 Alviniconcha marisindica
TACAATACGTTCACCATCTGTGAAGGGCAGCGATGAGAGCCGTTTTAAGGTTTCGTTAACTGTGAAAGGTAAAGTCACCAAGACAGTGTCCATAAATTACATTATGTTTTGAAGACATCGTTGTTGTTGTTTTCATGTTGTTTAACATAAAAAGTCACCAAGACAGTGTCCGTAAATTACATTATGTTTTGAAGACATCGTTGTTGTTGACTTACAGTAACCGACACTGATACTCAGTATGACTCCACCAGAGGTGCACCCACCGGCAAATGTGTTCCTCTGGCGGAGTTTATGTACCTTGTATTTACACGCATACCAGGTGAGAGTTACCGTGGGCGACTGGAGTCAGTTCTTTATTGTTATATCGTTACGTATTTCGAGCGTTAATTGAGTCAGTAACCTGCCTGACTCCCTTGTGTGTTGGCGGGCAGTAAGGTACAAAGTCACAAGACAGTGTCCACAGACCACAACCGTTTGAAGAGAAAGGAGAGCCGAAGCGGATTCGAACCGAGGTCCCTCTGCTTACCAGCCTAACGCTTTACTGCTAGGCCAAACCGGTTCACGTATCATATCATACATGTGTATTCTTGTCTTTTAATCTCAGTTATTTTTAGCTCGTGGCGGACTCTTTTAGTTTTGGCTTCGCGGAGGACGTCGATGCTATTTTTAGAAATAGGAAAATCCCAATATTTTTCCACTCACTCGATTTCTATGAGGGGGGGAGGTGGGGGGGGGGGGGGGGTGGATTTATGCTCTAAGAGCCACTTTGTATATGACAGCCATTTTATTAGAATCTGCAGTGGAATCTTAGGCACAGGACAAGAAATGCAGGTCTCTAGTCAAAGCGGTGAGTTCGAAGAAGAAGATGAGAAACGTAACCGGAAGTGACAGAAGCTCGCAGCGTGAACATGTCTACGCAGGTCGAGCAGTCGCTATTTCTGAAGACAGGTCTGGTCTATAAAAGTTCTACTGGGCTGGCTGCGAACCGCCATAGCTCAGGAGCTGTGTGAAAGTCGAGGTGGCCGCCCTGGGATCCCGTCCCTAATAAGCCTACGGTTTCTCTGGACGTAAAGCAACACTTAACCAAGCTGCGAACTTCAGACTCGAAGCCATCCTCGGCAGATCATTAATTAAAGTAAGGTTTGTGTGTGTGCGTGCGTGCGTGCGTGTGTGTGTTATTGTTGTTTTGTTTCTGTTTTGTTTTCTATCGCGTGCAACGCAGTATGAATGGGGTTGGAAAATCCTCAAGTGTGTAAAATACTAAAATAAACCACGCCCACTTTCCATAGCTGTTGCTTGTGTTTCTCCACTCATTAAATTTCCATGGTAATTACACGAGTAGAACCGACAGAGACAGGTTGCTAAAAGCAAATTGATTTCGACACCAGACAGAGTCCCAAAATTATAGTAAGACTGCATAAATTAATTTCAAATTGATGCAAGATTATATCAGTTGATCAGTTTTTTTTGCTTTGCTGTCCCTCCAGGAAATAACTGAGTTTAAGTTTCCATAAGTTTCCATCTTCATGGTTGCATAGTGAGATAAATTATGTATTTGAGTTATCAGATCAGCAAAACAAAGACACAGGCACGCACAGATGCATGCACACACACACACACACACACACACACACACACACACACACACACACACACACACACAACATACACTGCTTTGATTTTGAATTATCTCCACCTTTTTGGTTGTTTTTTGTTTTTTTAGCAAAAACTGCGCACTTGAATGATATGGACTGTAATGTAAAGTACCGTTTTCCAATAATTCTAGAAAATTTAGATTATATATATATATATATATATATATATATATATATATATATATATATATATATATATATATATATATGCAAGTATTACTATGTTAAATCATTACACCAATTGATTGACCTTATACTGTTATAGATTTTAACATTTTTCATTGAAGGTTTAACACAGATTTACCTAATCTTTGTGTGTGTGTGTGTGTGTGTGTGTGTGTGTGTGTGTGTGTGTGTGGTGTGTGTGTGTGTGTGTGTGTGATTACAACAGAAGAAAAGGTCAAGACATACATTATGGCCACAGCAGCAGCAGCAGCAGGGAAGGCCAAGGTTAAGTGTAACTATGGCAGCAAATGTTACCGCAAGAACAAAGCCCACCTTGACATGTACTCTCACCCAAATGATGCCGCTGATGGTGACACAGACACAGAGATGGGTAAGTAGCTTAGGAGGAGGAGGAGGAAAAGTTGCATCAGGTCAGCATAGTTATACTGGGTGTGTATCCAAACTAACAGCTTGCTTACTATGGTACTTAACTTTTACACACACACACACACACACACACACACACACACACACACACACACACACACATGCACGCATGCATACACACACTCATGCACCCCCACCCCACCACCCTACACACACAGACATAATGCATGCATGTATGCATGCATGCACGCACACACACACTCTCTCACTCTCTCGCTCTCTCTCTCTCTCTCTCTCACACACACACACACACACACACACACACACACACACACACACACACACACACACACACACACACACACACACACATGCATGCACACCCACATACACCCACATGTATGCAAACACACACACATACACACACACACACACACACACACACACACACACACACACACACACACACACACACACATGCATGGGGGGGTGGGGGGGGGGGTCTAACTGGGCTTTTGTCACAAACAGTTTGTTTGTAATGTTGGAAGAACTGAACTGTCATTAATCATAACAGTACACAATATAAGTTATAATCTTAGTGTGTACTCTAACTACTTGTGCTTTGATCTTACCAGATTTTCAATGTATCTTTTTCAGCTTCATGTCTGAAATGAAAAAGCAGTAATCAGTCACACAGTGTTGTTACTGGATGCTACCAGAGAGCGAGAGAGAGAGAGAGAGAGAGAGAGAGAGAGAGAGAGAGAGAGAGAGAGAGAGAGAGAGAGAGAGAGAGAAGATGCATGTATGTTATGCTAATGTACAAACAAACAAAAGTAACATTGACAACATTTAGTCTGTTGCTGCAGATGAGGTAAAAGAGGAACCCAAGAAAGCTCATGGCACAGGACCAAAACCAGTAAGTGTCCAATCTTTTATACTTCAGTTATTTTAATTATATATATATATATATATATATATATATATACAGTATACTAGGCAAACTAGCATGTAGTCCATTGGATACACACTGTCAAAATGAATTGGTCTTTGTCTCAGTTATATAACCTAAAATTAAGACTGAAAGCTGTTTAAAAATTGTGTATAGGGCGGAAATGATGTCCAGCTTGTTAACGGACTTGAGTCGTTTCTATTTAAGTACAGGTTTATTTAATCCAGCAACACATGGGCAACGAGAGAACAGACTTCAGTAGCAAATTCACGTATTACACAGGTTGGCTTAATGAAAATACAGTGGAGCCTCATTCAGATAAAGTGGCTGTGGCCATCAAAAGTACTTCTTCCTAACAGGAACTTGTCTTTGGAGAAGTTGCAATACAAAGCAAGTATACAAATGGAATTTTTAAGTCATTTTGCCTTAAGCAGTTTCATTTTAGGGGACTTCTTAAGAGCAGTCAACTGTATGTAAAACTATTACTAATAGTAATGTTACATGGTGTGGCAACCCTCCATTATATCTGTAGAGTGTAAGTATATAAATCTGAAACAGAACGAGGCCCAGAGTGCTCATGCAGAAGCAAAACACAAGGGAGTTAATTAGCACTCAAAAGATGTCACACAAGTAAACAACAAAGACCTGAGTCGCCTTTGGTAACTCTCACATGGCATGCATGTAAATGCAAGGTACATAAACTCCACCAGAGGTACAGCTTGTTATGCCAGGTGAGAGTTACCAAAGGCTACTCAGGTCTTTGTGCTTGTGTGACATCTTTCAGATGCTGATTAATTCCCTTGTGGAAGTATATATTTAGAGAAATAGCCATTACACTTGTTCCAATTCCTGATCCACAGCAAAGCTTCTAAGTGTTAAATGGAGCATTTTCTAATTTACTGCCTGTATACATGGTCTCCACAATGCTGTCAATTGTTGGATTGCTTAAAACGGATCATAGCTTGACACCCATGCATGTGAAGTATCTTTTCTGTGTTTGCTTCCCTGCAGCGACTGGTTCACGCTGTCAGCGCAGTGGATGGGGCAGAGGATGAACCATGGAAAACACGACTCCAGAAGCAGAAGTCTGAAGAAGAATCGGCTGCACTTGCCGAGGTGAGAGGAAGCCTTTTAATTGGTTCATTATGGACTTTTAACAAGTTTCATTTTGTTCTTCAGCTTGTATCCATATTCCATGACTAGTTGGTTCTGCAGGCATTGCTGCTTGAGAACTTTGCCTGTGCCACTTTTTCTTCTTCAGTTGTCACCCTGATAATTATGACCTTCACAGCTGACTGGGTGTTAAGTATCAAGAAGTGATCCTGCAGCTGACAAATAATAATAATTTATTTTATATAGCACCCCAACAACAATTATATGAGCTTTTAGCACTGTACAAATCAACAAATGTAATAGAACACACATCAATATATTACTTAAAGTAGCCTAAGTAAAACAACAATTTAAAAAGATAAATTCACTCTATCTATACCTATTTCAATACATGCATATTTAAGATTCATTTAAAACACACCATTTAGAACACACACACACACACAAACACACACACACACACACACGCACACGCACACACACATTCATTTAGACATGGCAAGGTCCTTTGAGGGCTAAGGCATTGAGAGTACAGGTGTATTTTACACAAGTTGTCAGAAAAGTGAGACTGTTATAGCCTAAGCAAAATAAACAATTTCATATTTATACTGATCAAAAATTTGGTAAAGATTATACTGTCACATTAGATCCACAGACTGGACATGCCTAGATTTACATTAACTCATGGCAAGTCTTTAAGCATTTTAAGCTGTGTAAATTAAGCTTTGTATAGTCAGAATGCTTGTGTGTGTGTGTGTATGTGTGCTTGTGCATGTGCGTGCATGCCTGTGTGTGTGTGTGTGTGTGTGTGTGCGTGCGTGCTTGTGTGTGCATGCGTGCGTGTGTGCGTGCATGTATGTGTGTACATGTGTGTCTGGGTGTATGCACTTAGAATAGTCTCCATGGACAAGATTTTGCACTTTACAAATACTTTAATTATTATTTAACACTTTAATTAGGTCTTATGCCTAAAGAAGAGAAAGACAGGAGAAGGAGCTGTTGTGACCAAGGCTGGACCATCGAGAGCACCATCCTTCAAGAAAGCAAAGAAAAATGTCAAAAAGTTTGCAGCCAAGAAGGAAAAGTGCAAGTTCTGGAGCAAGTGCTACCGCAAGGAGAAGGCACACTTGGCAGAGTTCTTACATCCAGGCGATAAAGAGAACAAGGCTGATGATGGAGGTTGGGGTGCTAATTCTGTTTATTTTTTGTTTGATACATGTGTCTGGTAGGGCTTTCACAATACTAGGTGCCAAGTGATACGTAAAGGGTCACACGGTACATCATGTTTCAAATTAGCACTGGGTGGAAAACTGTCTTCCCAAAGTGTTATGTGAAGAACAGGTCACTCTAGGTGCATTCTTGTCAGTAGCCTGTACCTGGCAAGGGACATAATCAATTTTTTATCTCAGTTATTTTTAGCTCTTGACAGAATTGCCCAGGTGCTGCACTGTGTTTGATGTAAAACCTTTCTGACAGTTACTAGTGCATAAAAAGAGCATTTACTCAGTGCAGTAACAATGAATAGGCTAGCTATTACAGAGGAGACAGGCTGCCACTTGACAGTGTTTTTGATATAGTGGAACCCCTGATGAGAGATCACTCTTCTGAGACAACCTTTTTTTTTTAATTTATATTATTGGCCCCTCATATTTTAGTCTAGATGAAATGCTACCATTTTTCAGTACTATCTTTTCTGAAATCTGCCCCTCATATTTCAGTCTAGATGAAACCCTACTCTCTTTCAGTACTGCCTTTTCTGAAATCTGCCCCTCATATTTCAGTCTAGATGAAACCCTACTCTCTTTCAGTACTGCCTTTTCTGAAATCTGCCCCTCATATTTCAGTCTAGATGAACTTCTGACTAGGAAGCACCCCATTAGTTTTGCTTTGATTTTTACAGTGGTCTAAAATAGGGTTGTTACCGTAGTGTACCAGGCCCATTAATGTCGATGCCCACTAGTATCTAGGTCACCCTGATAATTATGACCTTCACAGTTGACTGGGTGTTAAACATTGAGAACTGATGCTGCAGCTTACAAATGCAAGGTCCAGTAGATAGCCACATGCTCATTGCGATTGACAAAGAGGATGGAAAAGTTGGGTGGGTGGGTGGGGGTGAAGGGAGGTGACTATGGGGATGCGATGCAGGGGGGGGGGGGGGGGGGGGGGGGGGGGGGTAGGGGGAGGAGAACAAAGGAGTTCAAAACAGGTGTGATTTTTGTGAAAAGGGTGCAGCGTTGTTTGCTTTGTGGAGCGCCTGACTGTCTGTACCAGAGGGCAGGTGTGGCATTGTGCCCTTGACATGCGTGTATTTCCATACGCTTTTACATACAATACGTGGCATGTACAGGAATGTATTTTACATACTTTGAACAGTCCTTTCAACAAATCATCCAAGAGTGAAATCCAATAAGCCCTGCTCAAGGAATGACATGAAGTTTCATGTTTATGTTAATTGTTTTGGAGGTGGAGAAATGGGTGAGGGAGAGATGCTTTGAGAAAACTCTACATTCATGCATTGTTTTTCTCCAGACTGTTGCTTCTGTCTTATGTATTGTGCTTTTATTTATGATTCAGATGAGAAAATGGACACATCCAAGCAGAAGCGTGGTCAGGATACTGAGCCACTGAATGAACTAAATGAGGATGACCGGGTGGAGTTCAGCACTGGATTTGTGCTGGAGAGAGACGGAGATGTCTATTCATGCTCGTAAGTTGGAGCAACATCAGTAAGCACTATAGAGACAACATACATTCAGCAGTGAAATTCATTGAAATATATGAAATAGGAAATTGATTGTACCCACCTTATGCATTATATTAGTTCTAATTCAGCGGGGCCCATCTTATGAATGTACAGAATATTAACTATTATTTTCATGCTTTGTGAAAGCTTGAGCTTGATTTTTGCATTAACATTGTGAACAAAGTACCTGGTACTGTTTAAGCTATTACTGTAGTAATCATAGTATGTTGGACCCCTCCCTTCCCCCCCAACATTTTCTTCACAAACACATCTTCATGTATGTGAATTCCTGACGAAGGACCTTCCCACTTCTAACACTGGTTAATTTGGATGGATTTGAGAAGCGCGCGCGTGAGTGTGTGTGTGTGGGTGTGAGAGAGAGAGAGAGAGCAAATGTGTGTGTGCATTTGTGCATGTGTGTGTGTGTGAGCATGCATGTGTGTTTGTGTGTGTGTGTGTGTGTGTGTGTGTGTGTGTGAGCATGAGTGCATGCATGCATGTTCGTTTGTGTGTGTGTGTGCATGCGTGTGTGCATGCATGTGCGTGCGTGTGTGTGTGTCTGTGACTGTGATTTGGAAGTGTACTGGTAAAACAGGTCAACTGCTATGCTTCAGGTGTCCTGGCTGGAAGGGGCAGGAAGCAGACAAAAGTCAGCGTACTTGTAAACACCTGAAAGAATACTTGGGAGAGGAGTTTGACAAGGCGCGTATCACCAAGGCCAAGAAGACAGCATATGTTGCTCCTCACGTTAGTGTCAGTGTGCTGTTAGCACACAAATATGATGAAAAGTAAGTGCTAGAATCATTTGCACAGTCCTGAAAATATTACACAAGTCTGTTTACATGCTAAACGTGCATGCATGCGTGCGCACACACACACAATCACGCAGGCGCACACACATGTACGCAGGCACACATGCACGCACGCACACATATACACACACACACACACACACACACACACACACAATTCTTACACACAGACTTCCCCTCTCTCTCATACACACACATGCACGCACACATGCACGCACACACACACATGCACTGAGATGCAGACACATACATGCACGTACACAGGCGGACACATTTTTAGACACAGACTCTCTGTCTCTCTCTCTCTCTCTCAAACACACACACACACACACACACACATACACACACACACACACACACACACACACACACACACACACACACACACACACACACACACACACACACACACACAAAAACACACACCTGAATGAATGGATTAATACAATAACAGATCAAGTAATGCAGATAATGTAATGATTTGTATGCAGGTGTTCCAGCCTCTGGACCTTTTATCACAAGGCATGAAGTTAAATTGGAAGGATGCCATCCATCTGCATGGAGATTAATTTTTCTGATGATCCTATGCTTCACTTCCATATTTGTAGATGCTTGAAAAGGAACTGACAGTAGCTCAGTCTAAAACTTCCCATAGTCTCTAGACTTTCAAACTTGGGAAGTGTGGTGCATCAGGGCAGACAATTTGTATCAGTTTTCAGTACAGTGGCCCACTAATATTGGGAAGGTACATAACCCATTTCCTTAATGTAATCAGCCTGAATGTACAACAGTGTATAAATATGTTTCCTTGATACAACAGGGCGAACAACCCTATTGGATGGTGGATTAGCGAAAAGCTGGATGGTGTCCGCGCATACTGGAATGGAAGGTACGCACTCCTTTGATAACTATGATGTTATACAATACCTGTAAATTCTGGCAAGTGTGACTCGATTTTTATCATCTTCAGTGGCTTGATTTTTCTAGGACTTTCATCAGCTGGTATATAATAAACATGGTGCTTGATGTCCACAGAAACCTTAAGGCTTATTAGGGACAGGGAGAAGGGGTGGTGGTGGGGGGAAAGGGGGTATGGAGTGGGGGAAGAGGTATGGTTATATACCTATCGCTACGCTGTCACCAGCAGAATGACTCCTGCATTAAGATGGGCAGTGATGAGAACCATTTTAATGTTTCATTATTTGTGAGGGATAAAGTCACAAGACTGTCCACAGACCACAACCTTTTGAAGAGAGAGGAGAGCGGAAGCGGAATAGCTGGTATATTCCAACTGGCAGCTTTTTAATATTGTCCTGGATGTTGAAGATGTACAAGGTGGAGTACTTTGTATTGGCACACATACCAGGTGAGAGTTACCGTAGGTGACTCAGGTCTTTGTTGTACTTGTATTACATATTTCAGATGCTAATTAACTCCCTTGTGTGCTGAATCTTGACCTGGCCAAAACGTACTGGTGTCAATCAGTGAAATAACAACAGCAGCACAGTGGAATGACCACCCTAAAAATCAAGTGATCTTAATTAGTGCATTGCGTGAAATTTGACTGGTCACTGCTTCACTACAGAGTATGACCATGTATGCAAGGTGATGTGTGTGTGTGTATGTATGGAGTGCAGAGGGGGGTTTGAGCTTTGCTGTAAAAAAATGTTTAAGGCCTGGAGACAAACACGCAGAAATAGCGTAATAATAACAGAAATGAAAAGAAAGAAAGAAATTCAAAATTTTGATTGATTGATTATCGATGTTAAAACACCCAGTCGCTTACAAGGGATCATATCAGCGGGAAAGAAGAAGGAAGAAAGAAAACAAACTTAATGGTGGTTGCTTTGTGTGGCAGAGAAAACAAACTTGGCGGATGCTTTTCTTTACAGAGATAACAGACTTGGTGGCTGCTTTGTGTGGCAGAGAAAACAAATTTGGTGGATGCTTTGTGTGACAGAGAAAACTAACATGATGGTTGCTTTGTGTAGCACAGAAAACAAACTTGGTGGTTGCTTTGTGTGGCAGAGAAAACAAACTTGGTGGGTGCTTTGTGTGACAGCAAAAACAAACTTGGTTGCTTTGTGTGGCAGAGAAAACAAACTTAGTGGATGCTTTGTGTGGTAGAGAAAACAAACTTGGTGGTTGCTTTGTGTGGCAGAGAAAACAAACTTGGTGGATGCTTTGTGTGGCAGAGAAAACAAACTTGGTGGATACTTTGTGTGCCAGAGAAAATAAACTTGGTGGATGCTTTGTGTGACAGAGAAAACAAACTTGGTGGATGTTTTGTGCAGCAGATGGAGTTGTGCATTTGCCAGCCAGTTTTTAAGTTCTACTGCATTAAATTTTAGTCAGTTCTTGGGAAAAGCACACAACAAATATTTGACCATTTAAGTGATGTTTGTGGTAGAATGGAACATTTGGTTTGTTCAGTTGCATGTAGATGTTTTTGTCACTAGGTGACTAGGCGTTTGTACAGAGTAATGAGTTTAACGCTGGTTAGAGATTAGTGCCTGAAAATAATTCTCTATTATTATTATTAATATTGTGTTCACTTTTGCAGATGCTTCTACTCCAGACTTGGAAATGCATTCTATGCTCCAAAATGGTTCACAGCGGTAGGTGTTAAATTTATCAAACACTCCTTGTATTCTGCCTGCACATGCAGTGGTAATTGCCATAATTATTATTTTGAATGAAAAAACACAGCAGCAGTGTGAACCGTTGTGTGATATGATTTTGCCTGCTTGTTTTTGACCATTCATACATTTACGTTCATTCATTTTTCTTTTATAGCGAGTTCATGTTCTCTAAATGTTGTGTGTCTTCTAGGATCTGCCAAAAAACATGACACTTGATGGGGAGTTGTTTGGTGGGCGTGGTCAGTTTCAGTCTACCGTGAAAATTGTGAAAACAGCAGGATGTGAAGACTACAAGAAACTCAAATATCATGTGAGTAGCCTCAGTTTTTATTTCTGGGTTTGTGTACTTGTGTATGTGTGTATGGTGGGGGGGTGAACAAGCATGTGTGTGACGCATTATCAGGAATAATTAGTTGTCATATTAAAAAAACAAAAAAACTAATCCCAGTGAAATGGATTGAATACCAGCTAATATTGAATGAAGAATGATTTTAAAAAAGAGGGGATCTTTGGCAGTCGGATTAATTACATGCAAGTATGGAGACAGACAGACAGACAGATAGACAGACATAGGAAGAGAGACCAACACACAGAGAGACAGAGAGATGTTACATGACTACTGATGAGCATATGTGCATACACATATACACACATGCATGCATGCATGCACACACATGCATGCATTCATGCTTACACACGCATGCACGCACGCATGCACGCACACACACACACACACACACACACACACACACACACACACACACACACACACACACACACAGATGTACTCTTAGAAAAAATCTGCAAAAATACACATACATGCACTCATGCTTGCACTTGCACATGTTCATCAATGTAAAACATGCACTTTGGTTAGTCTATCATTTGCAGGTGAGCTCACAGCAAGACAGATACATATTATTTTGCTCATTGTTTTCAGGTGTTTGACACCCCAAGTCTTGAGTCCAAACCATTTGAAGAGAGGATGGAAGCCATCAAGGATTACTTTGAGGAAAAGAAGTAAGCAGGCTTAAGACTACAAAAACACATAATTATGACAAATAATTATGTGACATGATTCAGACAATGGCATTGACGTGTGGAATAACAAACATGCAAAACAAAAAAGCTCATTTCACTGGAAAGATAATGAGTTTATTGCATGATGCATATTGATGCCAGTGCTGAAATGTCAGTATCAATTGCCATTATTGATTTTTCCTGGGAAAATAACCCTTTTACTACCCCAGTCTGTAAATTTTCTGGGCTTAAAAGTTCATACATACATGCCTGCAAACAGTATTTGATGGTCCTATAACAAATCTACTTTCAATACTGTGCATTTTGATAGAAATCATTTCACCTGCTCATGTGAATGGGAGAAAAAAAGGCAAATTTAGCATTTTATTGGTTGTTTCTAGAGTGGTGGAGTGGCAGGCATGGTAGTGAAAGGGTTAAACCTCTGATTTTGTCCACTTTGACAATAATATTTTTATTACAGAATAACCTGATTTCTTTTATGAAGCCCACAGTTTCCCCTCAGCAAGAACTTGCCCGCTGTCACAGTTGGCTCCATCATAGTACCGAAACCTGAGAGAACTGTTTTCTGTCGGTGCATTGAAGGAAGGGGAGATAGACTGGCTATAATGTAACCAATGGTAGCAGTGGTAAATGCTACTGAACCCTGAGAGAACTGTTCTCTGTCAGTGCACCGAAGGAAGGAAGGGGAGACAGACTGACTATGATGTAACCAATGGTAGCAGTGGTAAATGGTCCTGAACCCTGAGAGAACTGTTCTCTGTCAGTGCATCGAAGGAAGGGGAGATAGACTGGCTATGATGTAACCTACAGCAGCAATGGTAAAGGAGGACACAGGGCTGCAGTTGTGGTTTGCAGTGTGCATACTGCCATGCATACCAAGCTGCCACAACTGTGCGTCAAAGTACAGTCCACCAGAAATGCTTGGCCCGCATGAAGGCCATTCGGCTAAAATCATGGGTTAGATTTTCATTCAAACGAAAGAGCAGTCAGATTATTCAGCAGCCGGGACTCTACTTTTTGTCACTTCAGTTGTTTGTTTTGAACAGCTGCCATTAAGCATCAGTGCATGAGAACTTTGCTACACTGCCTGCAAAGTTCCCACATGGACATCCCCATGAGAAGAGTTTTGAAATGCGCATTTCTTTATGACAGAGTTTTATCAACCCGAGGTGACCATGTGCTGTTAACACTAATAGTAATAACAGGACTTTGAAACCCAATTACTAACTAACCCCAGCTGTGGCTGTGTGTACGCGATATCAGCAAGGCACACTTGGGCGGCTTACCTGTCCACTTGCATTGATGCAAAGGTGAAGGTGGCATGGAATACCTGCAGGAATAAGAACATTGGTGTGTTTTTGCCGGTTATTTTTTAAATTTCTCTTACACCATGGCCAAACTGCCATATCTGGACAGTCCAAGGGTTGAAGACACAAATTAAAATTAAAACTGTGGCTCTTGAGTAATTCAACTGCTTATATTAAATGATTTGAGCAAGTACTTTTCGTACAGACAAACTCTTTCTGATAGACTATGCTATGGAGGAGAATGAATCAGTCACTTGCTTTTTTGTTTGTCCTAACACACTGTACCTGTACACACACTGACAGAGTCTTTTTACCATAATTTTAGGCCAAAGTATGCAGTATTTGTGGAGCACACCAAATGTACCAGCAAGAAACAACTGGATGACATGCTGAAGTATGTGTTGGACCGCGGGGGAGAGGGACTGATGATTCGACAACCCAAGTCAAAATATGAGCGCACTCGTTCACATACTTTGCTCAAGATCAAGAAGTTCTATGATGCTGAGGTTAGTGAAGCTTGTTCTTTGAAAGCACATAACATGAACATGCACATATGCATGCATACATGTACAAGTGTACATGCACACACGCATACACTCATTCATACATGGGCACACAAACATGTACACCCATACACCCACATGTATACACATGCACACCCACATGCACCCCCCCCCCCACACACACACACATACACACACACACTTCAACTCAACTCAACTTACTCACTCACTCACCCACCTGCTCACTCACTTGTTCACCCACCCACCCATCCACTCACTCACTCACTCACTCATTCACTCACTCACTGCCTTCTGCCTGTTCACCACACATTGTGGCAGACACATATGTGATTTGGATACAAACTAATAAGTCTGTTGCCAATCAGTTACTAAGTGGGCAGCATAGCTGAAGATTGCCCCACTTGGTGGCACTAGACACATTTGTGGCTTCAACAAAGCCAAACTCCAGGCACTGGTTTTCAACATCCTTCCACTGCCATAATCGATTATGCCATAGGTCTCGAAAAACTGTCAGCTAATGTAGTTTTTCACTGGTGCTCAAATGTCAGTATGTTTGTAACAGTCAACTCAGTCTATATCAGGCCTTTTATAACAGCCCACATTGCTTACGCCAGCACAAATAAAACCAAAACTGTTTGAATTGAGACGGGGTGGACACCCCTCATGTTTATGTGCGTGCTTTGATGCAGTCTTATTAGTACCCAAACCTCAGTGGATATCTGCACGCAGATAAAGAGTGCCCATTCATTGGCATAACCAGTTCTGGCAGAGTTTTGAGGAAGGTGCCAGAAAGCGATGCTTAGAGTGTGCAGCAACAGCTCATGTCACCTGCAAATGATCTCCCTTACACTAGCAAGGTGGCGCTGGGCAGATTTGGGCAGCATGGCACTCTAGCTAGCAAAGTAGCTCAAAAGCTGTTTACACCCTTCAAGTCAAGTCAATATACTTCAATCAGCCCTCACAGGGCAATTCAGCTAACTACTAAGGCTCATTAAACAAAAAATTAAAAAGAAGAAGAGAGAGTAAAAACAACAACATCAAAGCAATGTCAAAAGCTTTTAAACTGATAATAATAATATTAATAAACAGACATACTGGATTATAAAAAAAATGCTGCATGTGTACGAAATGACTGTTATTCACAGTATTCCTGGTGTATCTGTTTCGCTTGCAGGCTATTGTGATTGGCCATGAGCAAGGTAAAGGCAAGAACCAGTTTGTGTGTGGAGCACTTCGCTGCAGGATGGCATGTGGGATGGAATTCTCTGTTGGATCTGGGTAAGGCTCGAAAATCAGACAGTGGTGGAGAGCATGGTCACACACACACCTTTTCCTACACCAGTACAAAACATGCAGAGTACTGTTTAACTCTAGGCTGTCACTGCTATCATATCACAATGTTGTGCATTGTTGTTCAGTTTTTAATAATTTTTTTTAAATTACATCATTCCCTTCCTCAAGTTCCTGCTTCGATTTAAAAAAAAAAAAAAAAAATCTACTCAAAGCAAAGACACTCCAGTAATAGCTCTCATGATCAGCCATAAGTTGGCAGACTTACATCTGTAGAATCCGAGGACATTAAGAACCAAGTAGTACTGTAGAATCAACATACAAGGGAGTTAATTAGCACTCGCTATATCCATGACACAATTACAACAACAAAGACCTGAGTCACCTACAGCAGTTCTCACCTGGCATGCATGTAAATTACACAAGGTACATAAACTCCACCAGAGGTACACCCTCAGGTATAGATATTGTTATATCTATATATATATTAGCCTTTGGAGCTTGCCACTCAGCCAAGTATGCAGGACATTAAAGGGGCATAACTTTCTGGGCCTGTCCCCCAGTGAGCTGGTTTGGCCTAGCGGTAAGGCGTTAGGCTGGCTCAATTCCGCTTCAGCTCTCTTTTCAGTCCAAAAGTTGTGGTCTGTAGACACTGTATTGTGACTTTGTCCCTCACACGTTATGAAACATTAAAATGGCTCTCACCACTGCCCATCTTAATGCAGGAGTCATTCTGGTGGTAACAGCGAAGCGATAGGTATATAATCTCCCTCTCCCCACACCTCCATACCCCTTTTTCCCCCTTTCTCCCTGTCCTGATAAGTCTTATGGTTTCTGTGTACATTAAGCACCATGTTTACTTATGCCTGTCCTCACCCTTAGGTACAGTTTGTGCTGTCTTGGTGTATATCTTTAGTGTGGTCTCTTTCAGTTTGGATTTATTGTTACAGGCTGACAGACAAAGACAGAAGGAATCCACCCAAGATCGGCTCCATCATCACATACAAGTTTCAGGAACTCAGCAAAAGTGGAAAGCCCAGGTTCCCCACATTTCTTGGTATTCGCATCGACATGACGGAACCAAAAGATGCAGAAATCAGAGAAGTCATTGATGATGACAGCTAATCACATTTAGTGTCATTGCTTTGGTTTTGGCGCATGTAGTGACTGTTGCTGTGGTTGATGATATGTATTATGTAGAAGAGAAGAATGAAAAAACGCTGTGTTAGATTATTTGCTCTTGGACTATTGATTACTTTGATCAGTTGTTCATTGATCGGTTGATTTCACAAGGAGTTTTGTCAGATCTCACAATGTTCTTGTTACACGTGGCAGTCGTTTTTGTTGTTGTTGGTGCTTTTGATGAAGGTTGAAAGTCTTTGCATGTTGTTGTGGTTTACATATATCCGTAATTATGTACAAGAGAAAAACGTCATTTGAAATGTTTACTTATTCACTTTGGAGAAACTGTTCGTTTGCTGAATTCTTGTTAACTTTTTCTTGGTAAACAGAACGGGTAAATTGTCTGTTGACTGACAGAGCAGCTACATTATAAAAAAATCTTTTGGTTACTGATATGCCTTCATTTGCTTGACCTCCTCTCTCTCTCTCTCTCTCCTCTCTCTCTCTCTCTCTCTCTCTCTCTCTCTCTCTCTCTCAGTCTGTGGCTTTTTCTTGAAACACATTTTAATGGTTTGTGAGCATAATGCATAATGCATGGAACATCTGTGAAATGGTTTGTGTTCATTCACAATATATTACAATGATTTGTACAGGTAAAGAGTTAATATGTGCATAGCATAACCACAAACTTTCAATATAATGCATTGAATTGTAATGAGGCAGCAATTTTTAATACTTTATTTTTATTTTTAACAGAACTGTGGACATTTTAATATGCAGAGTAAATTGTGCAATGACTAAAATGTACTTAAACATATTTTTTTCTCTCCATTTTTTTACATTACTAAAAAAAATTTTTTTAATCAAGCATAAATGGTCTTGAACTTGAAGAGGGATAATCCTTGGTCATGGATTCATTTACATGGGATTATGAAGGAAATGGTTCACAAAAATGCGTCTTAAAAGAGGTGTAACTTTTGGTCAGCATTCACTGACATGGACAACAAAAATTTGTCTTAAAAGAGGTGTGATCCAAAGCAACGGAATTCTCTTCCCTCTAATATCCATCACATTCAATCCTCCTATGCCTTCAAAACTGCATTAAAAACTCACCACTACAAACAATACCTCAAGTGATTTCAAATTCTGTCTTCTTCCTATTCTGCCCTGTGTGTATGCTGTGTGGGTATGGTGTGTGAGCAATACAATATGGTTATATATTAGTTTTGACTCTTTCAGGTTTTATATATATATACATTTTTTATAGCTCTTGTAAGGTGTGCTGTGCTCACCCATGTCAGCAAGATATGGCACTATAGAAATGACCACTATAATGATTAAACATGTGTTGATTTTTCTATGTGTATGTATATATAATTATGCTTGTGTATGGGTGCATGTGTGGTGGTGGTGGTGGGGGGGGGGGGGGGGGGGGGATAGTTGAACCATATAATTATTTAGTACACTGTCTAATGTAATATGTGATACAGTTGACTTCCTTTCGGTAAACCAACACTGTAATTAAACATAAACCCAGTCATATGCCATATGTTCCCCCCCCCCCCCCCCTTTTTTTTTTAAAGAATAAATTATGCCATCTATTTGATGTAATTGATACTGTTTATCTACTGTGAAGAATGAATTATACCATCTTTTTGATGTAATTGATGTTGTTTGTCCATTGTGAAGAATGAATTATGAATTATTCCATTTATTTGAGGTGATTAATATTGTTAGTCCACTGTGTTATGGGGGATTTTTTTCTCTCCCTTTTTGTTGTTGCTGTGATTGAGGTAATTGTAAGGAACTATTTATTTCATTTTGTAGTTTTAGTGCATTTGCACATCTGTTAACTGCATACTCTTTAGCAAGTGCAATTCTTTTTGCAAACACATTTATGCCTATGTATAATTTTATCAGCTGTGTGATAGCTAAAAGTAGCCTGTTTTCAACAGACTGTTACACCTCGTTTATTCACTTATATATTAAAATCTACATTTTCATAGTCCAGCAAGCTGAGGCTGCCTTCCTGTGATCCCAACATGAAGCAATGGTGATGAATGTTTTATCAGGTGTTGCATGATATATCATTATGTGGCACTTGTATATTGAATTTCAACAATTTGTTGCCTTTACTGTTTGTTGCTCAGTCTCATTCCTCTTACAAAGACTGTGTGAAGTTGCTTTTTGTCTGTTTGGGTGTGTGTTTATGAGTTTGAACTTTTATTTGTTGTCTTCTGATAAACTTTGTGATTTTTTTATAGTTACCGTTTCTTGCCTCTTCTCCATTTTTAAATTTTTACTTTTTTAATCAAGAATTACTAAAGTGTGTTGATTTGATGTACGAGGTTAACTTTGTATCATTTGATACACAGTGTGAAAAATTTTAGGCAAATATAAAATATGGATCCCTTTTTTGTTTTGTTTGCTTGTTTGGAACATGGCTGTTAATTAACCAGGACTGATAAATCAAGATGTTAATTATATAATAAATTGTTGTCTTTAGCTACACACATACATAGATGCAGGTGAATGGCTTTTCATAATGCATGGATGTGTTTACCACACAAACACATGCAGAGCCAAATTCTGCACACACACACACACACACACACACACACACACACACACACACACACACAGTGACATGCAAATTCTACAATCCTAATGATTTATTTCACAAAACAGCTGGTGAAAGACTGACTTATTGTGGAATAGTTTGAGTGGAAATGTACAAGGCTTGAGGAAGAAATGATGTAAATCTGCTTAACATATCACACGGAGGGGCAGTAATCTATATGCGACTACTTAAACATATTAAATGTCATGTTTACACATCATTTTCACAACTTGCTTACTCTCTTACATCATTCATTTCTTGATTCCATGAACGTAAAAAGTGCATGTACACAATACTCATGCAGAAATGTTTGCTGGACTTTCAAATTCAGCACAGACAGAAGAATTAAACCTCAGCCCACTTGCCACCTATGTCTTTTTCAGTACTTTAACCAGTGATGTACTGCATACACACATCCACTGAACTAGGCTCCCAATACTGTCACCCTGATGTACTGCATACACACATTCACTGAACTAGGTTCCCAATACTGTCACCCTGATGTACTGTATACACACATTCATTGAACTAGGTTCCAAATACTGTTACCCTGATGTACTGCATACACACATTCACTTAACTAGGTTCCCAATACTGTCACCCCAATGTACTGCATACACACTCATTGAACTAGGTTCCCAAAACTGTCACCCCAATGTACTGCATACACACATTCATTGAACTAGGTTCCCAATACTGTCACCCCAATGTACTGCATACACACTCACTGAACTAGGTTCCCAATACTATCACCCTGATGTACTGCATACACACATTCACTGAACTATGTTCCCAATACTGTCACCCCGATGTACTGCATACACACATTCACTGAACTAGGTTCCCAATACTGTCACCCCAATGTACTGCATACACACATTCATTGAACTAGGTTCCCAATACTATCAGTATCACCCCAATGTACCGCATACACACATTCACTTAACTAGGTTCCCAATACTGTCACCCCAATGTACTCATACACACATTCCCTGAACTAGGTTCCCAATACTATCACCCTGATGTACTGCATACACATTTATTGAACTAGGTTCCCAATACTGTCACCCCAATGTACTGCATACACATTTATTGAACTAGGTTCCCAATACTGTCACCCCAATGTACTGCATACACACATTCACTGAACTAGGTTCCCAATACTGTCACCCTGATGTACTGCATACACACATTCATTGAACTAGGTTCCCTATACTGTCACCCTGATGTACTGCATACACATGTCCACTGAACAAGGTTCACAAAATACTGTCACCCAGTGCTGTTTGCTTATGCTCTGCTTTGTCTCAAGTCACATAATTTAATCCATGCAAAATGAAAATGACAACTACAGTTTCTGGATGAAACTTTCGAACGGTGTTTTACCCCTCAGTCAGTCATCATTTTCAAGACTGTCCCCTTTTCCATCTTTCCATTTAGGGTGTGTGGACAATACACAAAAGCATGCATAACATCAGGCTGAAGTGGCTGTGCATCAGCAGAAGAAAAAAAAAGCTATTTCCCACAAAAACAGGAGGACAACAATTCAAATGATCCTTTTACACTGAGGGTCTCCAACTTCTAAACAATGACCATTTAATTGTGTTTCAAATAAAACAACATATGAGCAAATTTTGAGACGGTTAAATTTCTGTTGGTACTGAGTCACTGCCAACAGCGTTACCTTCAACTCCTGAATGATCCTAGCCCTGAAAGGAAAACTGAAGCAAAGACATGAGTTGGCCTGAAAACAAAACAATCTGAAACAAGAATGACTACTAGCAGTTTAACCCAAGTGTTACCAGATCAGATTACGGCTCGCAGGCTTTTTAGCCTTTTGCCTGCTAAGTCGTGTTTTGATAACAGTGTTGTTTTGTAGCTTGAGAAATGGGCAAACGTTTGCATGGTGTGTTTATGTCATAATAAGTGGCGTTATTTTTAACTTTTTGTGTGTTTGGGGCTGAAAACAGAAAATGTGCAAATATTCAATCAATATTTACACAAAAAAAGCACTCTTGTCCCGAGAAGCTGAGCTCCGCAGGGCAGAGCCATTTTGGTTGCTCTTTAGCAGTGAAACGCAGAAAAAAGTTTGCTTGTGATGTATTTGATACACACTCCGACTTTGCTCATGTCAGCGACATGGACTGAAGGGCACAAAATGGCAGCACTCATGGTTGTGTTATCATGACTTTCAAATTATTTGAGCAAACTTTTGATTACTTATAAACAGGATGAGAAACCAAGTGAAAAACTGCTGTGTGCCTTTTTTCTTCTTCTTTTGCTTTCTTTCCAGTTTTATCATGCTGCTTTTTCTTCTTTTGCTTTAATTCTGATAAATTGATATTCTTCCCAATTTGAAGTCTGTGCTTCAAGTTGATCCTTGTAATACTAATAGGCTATCTGCTTTGCTGGATGACTGCAGAAAAAGTTACAACACACAGTAAACAAATTATAATCATGCGAGATTCTTCAGGAGGTTTGTGGATGACAAAAAACAACAACTTGTAAATACATAAACAGATTGTTGTAAAACTCACTTCAACATATTCCCCTAATAATCCTCTATTTGGACGAACCCTTTGAAAAACAAACTTATAAACTTGCTGTTTTTGGACAAGCTCAAAGGAACTCTGATCTGTCTCAGAGCAGTTTCCCACAGTTTGAAAAAAAAACTAAAAAAAAACTGAACCTACCAGTCACAAATGCGCAACATAAAAGAGGTCAACAGAAGAACTGCTGAAAACCACAAGCATAAAATCAATAAGCTCCCCCCCCCCCCCCTCCCCAATCCCTCCACAAATACCAGCATGCAAAATACAACGAACACAATCTGACACACAGTCACACATTGTCCAAAAATAAGACCAGGCTAACTCACACATCCTCATGTTCACCACAAAGTTCATGTGAACCAACACATGTCTGTGTGGGCAGAGTGACACACGTAACTGGTAGAGAGAAATATTAACCTGGTTAGTTACTTAGTGGTTGGATTTAACACTGTCAGCTGCTCAGGGTTGCCTCAGAACAAACACTAACATGGAGTTCAGGGTGGCAACATTCAGCACAAAGACCAATAGTACCTTAGAATAATCACAGGCAGGGGAACACTGAAGAAGCAGAAGAACAAACATGTTAAAGAAGAAACCAAGCACACAAAACATCATTAAGTATATCGCAAATAACAGCCCACTTCCTCTCTCAGTCTGTTGTTCCTTGTCTCCATAATGGGCGAAGATGGACATTTTGCGGGAAGTCTTCATAATGGGTGTGGTGGGACTACATTTTGTGGGAAGTCTTCATAATGGGTGTAGATGGACATTTTGTGGGAAGTCTTCATAATGGGTGTGGTTGGACTACATTTTGTGGGAAGTCTTCATAATGGGTGTGGTTGGACTACATTTTGGGGGGAAGTCTTCATAATGGGCATAGATGGACTACATTTTGTGGGAAGTCTTCATAATGGGCTTAGATGGACTACATTTTGTGGGAAGTCTTCATAATGGGTATAGATGGACTATATTTTGTGGAAAGAAACCTAACACATTTTGTGGAAAGAAACCTAACACATTTTGCTTCTTATTAAGTACAAAAATACTTCATACATTGCACAATCAAGTTCAGACAGCATCAATCCCCAACGATGTCACACAAACACAATGTATAATTCATTTTGGGGCAGTAGCTGAAACTGTGGCACAAACCTTCTGTTTGAACATTTTCTCAACAGTACAGATTTTCATGAAGGAATGCTCTTAATGCGGCAATCCTTAAAGCTGAAAACGGAAAGTTTGATTCAAGCACAGAAGATGGAAAGGAAGAATATGGGACAGCACAGTGGTAATCATAAAACTGTTTAAATTCAATGCACTGTACCACCACTGTAAATTTCTATCCACCACACCTTAAACTTCAAGCATTTCATCTTCTTCTTTTTTTACAATAAGGTTATTTTCTTCCAGTTCAACAGTACTGCTGTCCTTGCTCCCCCCCCCCCCAAGTTTTTTCAAATCCCCCCCCCCCTCGCCCCGTTTTATTTAATTTTAATTTTCAGTCCATGTGGTAAGATTACAAATGGAAGGCTATCTCATGAACATGCACTACTGCTAAATTTCATTTTCTTCCAGAAAATATCAAAATTTATCTGCACATGTACTGATTTTTTAAAATTTCTTTTTTAATGTTCAGACTGAAAACTTGGCACTGGAGACATAAGCAGGGAAAACAAAACACTCCGACACCCATAAACTGTCTCAACAGAGACAGCAATCTTGGTCACTACTGGAGTTGTTTGGCATCATCATCCAACTTGAACTTGGGGTCATTCATTGCTGCTGCTGAAGAAGAATGAATGGGAAGGCTGGGACCCTACAGCAAAGCCTCATCCATTTCACAGAACAGACGCATCTTTGAGACTGCTGCATGCCAGTTTCTGAGCCGGGTCAACATGGGGACAACTACGACAGTACGCATGGTTTGTGGTCAAGTAGTTTTAACATCAAATGGACCTCTGCAGCATCACATCTGTCATTAACCTCGTCTTCATCCATCAATGCATAGTAAATATTGTCCTCAGTCTCAGTGTTCCTGCCCCTTTCCTTGGAGCGGTTATGGTTAAAGCCTGCAAGAGCAGAAAGTCCACACATACAGTGGTTGTCAGAGCAGTCTGCACATACAGGGGTTGACAGAGCAGAGTCCGCACATACAGTGGTTGACAGAGCAGTCCGCACATACAGTGGTTGACAGAGCAGTCCGCACATACAGTGGTTGACTGAGCAGAGAGTCCACACATACAGGGGTTGACAGAGCAGAGAGTCTGCACATACAGTGGTTGACAGAGCAGAGAGTCCACACATACAGTGGCTGACAGAGCAGAGAGTCTGCAAATACAGTGGTTGACAGAGCAGAGAGTCCGCACATACAGTGGTTGACAGAGCAGAGAGTCTGCACATACAGTGGTTGACAGAGCAGAGAGTCCGCACATACAGTGGTTGACAGAGCAGAGAGTCCACACATACAGTGGTTGACAGAGCAGAGAGTCCGCACATACAGTGGTTGACAGAGCAGAGAGTCCGCACATACAGTGGTTGACAGAGCAGAGAGTCCGCACATACAGTGGTTGACAGAGCAGAGAGTCCGCACATACAGTGGTTGACAGAGCAGAGAGTCTGCAAATACAGTGGTTGACAGAGCAGAGAGTCCACACATACAGTGGTTGGCAGAGCAGCGAGTCCGCACATACAGTGGTTGACAGAGCAGAGTCTGCACATACAGTGGTTGACAGAGCAGAGAGTCCGCACATACAGTGGTTGACAGAGCAGCGAGTCCGCACATACAGTGGTTGACAGAGCAGAGAGTCTGCACATACAGTGGTTGACAGAGCAGAGAGTCCACACATACAGTGGCTGACAGAGCAGAGAGTCTGCAAATACAGTGGTTGACAGAGCAGAGAGTCCACACATACAGTGGTTGACAGAGCAGCGAGTCCGCACATACAGTGGTTGACAGAGCAGAGTCTGCACATACAGTGGTTGTCAGAGCAGAGAGTCCGCACATACAGGGGTTTACAGAGCAGAGAGTCTGCACATACAGTGGTTGACAGACTACAGAGGGTTGCACTTGTAGTGCTGGTCTGCTTTCTGCAAGAGACATTCCATGTGGCTCCTCGACTTAGCAAATGATGCTGTCAACAGGGAGCATAGTAAGTGGTGTCCCACCCAGGCATCACTGAACACCACCAAACTGACCTGGTAGCTGTACTGTCTCCAGGGTCTCCTTTGGATGGTAGCTAACCTACCACTGATCTGATAGCAATGATCTGACATCTCTGGACTTCTGCCAGGGTTGAGTTGAGGCATGCACTCACACATGCCCACATGCATGTGCGCACGCACACACACACACACACACACTGGGTTTATGAGTAAGTGTGCCAAAGCTAGCCTCTCACTCCTTATCTGTTATAACAGATCTATATTCATACACAGCATAGTGGTTTACAGCACTCCAATAATAATAGTCACATAAAAATCCTCTCTGAATCTAAGGGATGTGAAAATAAACCCCAATAAAATAAAAAGTATAAATAACTGTAACTGAACCTGCTATGAGACAACCAAACGTTTTTTCAAATGGTTGCCTTTCACTGGGAATTCAGTTGAATGGTGTAATGCACAATATTTTCAATCTGTGGTTTGAAAAAAACAAGAACAATCAAACACAGGTCTCTCAGGGAGGCTGTGCACAGCAAATTTTTTGTGTCAACTGAACACAGTCACAAAACAAACACACATTTACAAAACAAAATATAACGCTGGAAGAAGCGGCACTGTTGTCTACATGCAGTAATCACTGGGTTTAACTTTTAGTGTGAAGCTTCACTGACTGCTTCTCAGCTGGTGGAATAGCAGATGGGTATGTAACGTTCCATTCAAACACTGACTCAGAACAGAACCTTTGTACAGAAGCTGAGCAAGCAGACTCCACATCAGCAGTGCTGTATCATTCCTGCACAGTGGTCTCCTTTCATGCCGACATCCTACCGGTACACACCTCACATGTCCAGCACCATTACCCTGCAACAGACTACCCCACTCTTTGCGACACTCTTTTTCCATAGCATCATTTAAAATCTGCCCTCGAGACCCACCTTTTCCCTTTAAACACTGAACAGAGCGATGTACGGTGTATCTGTGTGCGCATGTGTAGGGGTGTGTATTACATGTGTGCCGTGAATGCGTGTGCGTGTTGGAAGTGATGAGAAAGATGTTGAATGAACAGTGTGTATCGAGAGACCCACCTTTTCCCTTTAAACACTGGATAGAGTGATGTACGGCTTATTTGTGTGTGCATGTGCAGTGGTGCGTATTGTTGTGTGTGTGCCATGCATGCATATGTGTGTGTTGGAAGTGATGAGAAAGATGTTGAATGAAGTGTTGTGTATCGAGAGACTCAAAGGCAGCAAGTGTTTGAAAGAGTATTTGTAATTTATTATTGTAATATGTATTGGAGTGGGCAACGGGAGACTGATTGGTGCGCATGTTTCCTTGTGTGGGTGTGGGTGCACAGCTGTGTATGTATACATATAAATGCTTGTCTGCTAGGTGACTATGTTTATGGTAGAATATTATACCTACTGTTCTGTTTGTTGAAACGTATGTAAATGTGGTTTTTGTGAAGTTGTTTGTGCAGCACAGTGAGTTTTACTCATGTTGGTTTGGCACTTTATTCAAATGATCTACTGCCATTATTTTATTTAGGGTCTCATTTTTCTCTTGGTTTCACACATGTCAACCCTACTGTTTTTGCATCGTGCGCTTTGGGCTCACATTAAACACGTTCTTAATTGGACAAACATTAGCTTCATGAACCTAGTTTGGGGTGTTTATTGAACTTAGTTTGTTCTTAATTGAGCAAACTTTTACTTTGTGAACCTGCTTCGGGTTGTTTGACGAACTATGACGAAGCTATGTTCGGGGTCCAAAACACTTTGCTCAACATGTTCTGGGAATATTTGCTGAGTTCACCAAACCTTACTTCTGATTGGCTGCAAGCAAACAGAGTTCTTCTGTGGATGAGGAAGAAAGGACTAGAAGAAAAAATAAAAATGGATGACAGTGTCGATATTTCACTCAATTCAGAGGGAACTGACCCATTGTTGACTTGTGGGAGGTGCAGCCTTGTCTCTGGGACCCAGACTGATATAGTAGTTAGTTGAATTGTCCAGTGAGGGATGATTAAAGTATACTGATTTGACTTGACTTTAGCCTACACCTTGGACCATGCTGTCTCCTGCGCTTCTACCTCCAGTTCGGGCTGAAGCTTGCATCTCACCGTAAGCCAGTTAAGAAACAAAGCATAGTTTGTCAAACTGTCTGAACCATGTTTGGTGAACTAAAAGTTTGTCAGAGCTCAATTCAGAAACAAAGTATAGTTCCTCGAACTGTCTGAAGTATGTTCAGCAAACCAACAGTTCGCCCAATTAAGAACAGACTTCAGGTGTAAGTGCTTTGTAAATATCCTTTCACATTACATGTTGCAGGGTGGCCTACGAGCATCATCCGACATTGAAAGAGCCGGGTCATCTGTGGACACTGGCCTGCCTTTAAGAAAATCTCTTCCCAGGTGGCCCTTTGTTGGCTACACAGCACTGCTGAGAGGGTTGGGTGTGGTTCAGGAGGGCTGGGTCATCTGCAGATGGTAGCATACCTGCGCACAGGTGTCACACCAGGTGGGACTTAGGAGGCATGACAGCAACAGCAACAACAGTTTTGGATGTCACATGGAAGATGTGGTGGGTTGTCTCCTGATTGGCCAAGGGTAGCCCGGCCACAATGCATGTTGCCATGTGGACCTTAGCAACAACACAACCACCTGGAATGGTTTTTCGGACTTTGGATACTGTAGGGAGCCAAGGAAGCTATACTACACGAACTGATCCCAAATTTTGTTTACACTCTGCAAAGCGAAGGGAAACAACAACCACAGAAAAAAGAAAAAGAAAAAAACGAGAAAAAAATCACAGTCTGTAGTTCCAAGTCTTCAGCACCCAGAAGCCACTACAATCACATCTCTTGCAGAAGGCACCTTTGATCTGTCCCATCATCAGGCGCGGCAGGATCATCATCAAGGCACAGAATGCACACAGAGTCTGCATCACTGTCAGCGTCCTTGTCACTGTCATTAGCTCTACCGTCAGGGCTGTGGGAATCCTGCTCCACTCTGCCTGAATCCTTCTGAGTTTCATCGACCAGAGACAATGTATCGTGGCTGTCAGCCGAGAGGACAGCACTGGCTGAATCTTCACTGATGTTCTCCAGCAAGACACTCTCGCCCGCATCACCCCTTTCGCAGCCAGAAGCTGGCCTTCCTCTACTGAAATTCACCATCATCTCAATTTGACCCGAGCCATCTTCAGCTGGAACAGCACTGTCATCACCTTGCCCTTCACCGTCAGCTTCAGAATCTGAATCGCTGGATGTGCCGTCTTCCGGATGCCCAGAATTTTCGCTGAGAGGCTGATGATGCATGCTGCCTTCTTCAGAAAAATCCATGAGGCTGATGAGATTCTGGACCGACCTGTCGGCCGATTCTGCACCTTCTTCCACCGAGTTGCCCTCCTCAGCATTCCGGCTCTCCTGCTCAGGTGGCTGAGCCTGCTGAGCAGGTTCCATCTGAGCGAAATACTCACGCACAGCTTCATCATAGGGCCTTGATGTGAGCATGGCCTCGTGATACGGGGGAGGGGGTGCTCTGCGTCGGAACATCTCAGCTTGCAGGCGACTGAGGGGCGAGTCGTAGCGAGCTCCTCGGCGGTGATGGTGGTGGTTGGCATGCGCATCGTTGTTGTTGCGCATGGTGTACACTTTGCAGGCGCACCCCAGAGAGAGGACCAGCAGCAGGGCACACAGCAGGGAACCAACCACTGCTGCTACTATCACCTTTCGGGAGCTACCTGTAAGTCAACACACCAATGCAACACTGTTGATCGCACTATACAGGCCAGCCAAAGAACAAGGGAAACCAAGATTACCACTGAACCATGCAGACAAAGACAGCTCCTAACGGCACCACAACTCAACCCATTCACAGCAGAATGTACCAGTAAATATTCATTTAAAACCGATGCAACTGGCTTTGAAATCTGTAAATAACATGGAACTCTAAAATACACACAGAACTTGACAGAGGCTATTCATTCCTGCAGCAAACACTCAGGCAATGTTCAGAGGCTATTCACTCTTGCAACAAACCCTCAGACAATGTTCAACTCTACTACCACCTAAAACAAACTTGTAACTTTCCCTACCTTCACTTTTAGCAAAACTCAGAACTTTTACCTTTTCACAGTACCCCAGCTAATACACTAATAACCAGTTTTTTAATCATACTGTGTGTGTGTATATGTGTGCATGTGTGTGTGTGCATGTGCGTGTGTGTGCATGTGTGTGTGCATGTGCATGTGAACGCATGTGTGTGTGAACATTTGTGAGCTCTGAAGAATGGATGGATACATGAAGAGTTCCATGAAGTATTATTGTTTGTATCTGCTTTAAAAACCCATTAAAATTAAACTGACTGCAAGTTTGAATTTGTTGTTGTGGCTGTTGGGCCATACCTAGGCTACAGTCAACTTCATCACTGCGATCACCGCAATCATCAGTTTCATCACACAGGAAGTCGTAGATGATGCAGCGCTTGTTGGCACACAGAAACAGGTTGCGACTCTCTGAACACTGCTGCTCATCTGCAAAAGATGTCCAACATAAGACATATGCAGAATAGACTACATAGGACCAGCCTCTCTTTAGCGCTGGGTAACATGGTCGTCGTGAGGCAAATATTGCTCATTTTCAACTTGCCATATCTGCTTTGTTTTGTGCAGTTTGTCAATAAAAACTATTGTCAGGCAAAAAACTATATTTTTACGACCTGTCGATGCCATTATTTTGTGCGTGAGTGATGTATTGTGAGTTTGGAAGAAGTTTTAATGAACACACCAAGTGGTCGGAAACCGAGCATGGTTCTGACGTCGTAAGTCAGATGAGCGAGGTCGGAAAATGGTTGCGTTCGGAAAACCATTGGGAACTTTTACAAGAAAAATGTACACATATGAAATTACTATTTTTAGAAAGAGGAATTCCCGTAGATTTATCCTTTTTTAAAATTCATTAAAATTTGTCGATTTTGACTGCAGCAAAAATTGAGTCGAAAAACACGTTCATTTTTACCGTAAATTTACACCAAGAAAGTTTGAATGCACCATATTCAATTTGGTATCACTGGAAAGATGAATTTTTGCTCTTTAAAATGGTGTATCGTTTGATCCGGAAGTGAGTTCTTGTAAAAGTTCCCATGCAACGGAAAGTGGAGACCCCGTAGATTCTGTCGTCTGCTTGAGTTGCGCAATCGCTAAAGTCTGCGACTATGCGAGCGGCGCAAAAGATGCTCACCCTGGAGGAATTGGAACGAAAACATGGTAAGTTTTTTATTTTAGCGATAACTAAGTGAGTTTCCAACACAACCATAACTGTATTTTTGTGCTGTTTACATCTCTTTGAATGCAACTGAAGCAAATTTGTTGTGGTCTGGTCGTAGTTTGAACAACGTTACAGAGTTATCTCCTCATTATTTCCTCCGAAATGCAAACTGCTGTAAAAGTAGTAATTTCTTTCCCTGTAAATCTGAATTGACAAAAAACTGATGTATGGTGTATGTTCTCAACAGTGAATTTTTTTAAAGGAAATTTAGCAAGTGAATGATTTAAAAAAAAAAAAAAAAAAAATCTTGTCCGGGACAATAACTCTGATGCAGACGATGCAGTCACGACCCAGTATGTTTTTTTTACAGTAGATCTGCTCATCTAGACAAAACAAAATAAAAGCGAGCCACCAGCCAAAATTAATGTTATACTGAGAGTTTGGAATTGTATTTGCTTTTGAACAATTAATTTCTTATTTTTCCCCCATCTTCTTTCTTTTCCACCTTTTGTGCACATGGAAGACCTGGCACACTGACTCAAAATTACATGATTCTTTCAATCTTTGTAAGGGGGAGGATTTAAAAAAAAGAAGAAGTATTAATGACAAGTTTTTTGGTTTTTGTTTAACATTTTACAAGCATGATTGACAAGACAGAATATAGTAACAAGACAGAAGTAACTAAGTCAATAAGAAAGACTGAACAGGAAACAAAATGAAAGAAATAATCTCACACACACACATACACACACACACACACACACTTCAAGAGCCACATCAAATGTGGGGGTGGGAGGGGGTGGGGGAAATAAAATAACTCACAGAGCAACATTAAATACAGTTTTGAGCATGTCAATCTTTAAATGTCATTGAAGTGGGACTCCAATTTTTGTTAGTTTCCTTAATAACTCAGGTCTTTTATCTAAGGTAGGGAAGATTTTTGTTTTTAAGTATTGTCAAATAATGGCTAGAGCGACTCCAGTTGGGGTTTTGCTTCTGGGATTGTTTCAGTAGCTGAGACTGGTAGTAGTAGTCAAATACCTGAAAATTAGTTCTTGTCTGCTTCCTTTTGTTTGTACCTTTCTGATTGATTTATTTCTCAAGTTATTACTGCATGATTCACACAAAGTCAAGTAAGTGTTATTTACAGCTAAACTTAAGAATTTGACAATTTAATTGGTGAGTATTAAGTGTATTTAATTGGTGAGTATAAAGTGTTAGTGTGCTGTTTATGTTGAAATAAATCTTTTTTACCTGTTTGTTTATATATTTCTGTGTTAAAGATTTCAGAGGATGATCAGTTTCATCATCTTGAGGAGAGAATTGGTCCTAGAAGGCGAGGCAAGCCCCAACATCTACCATGAGGCCACACCTGGACTGCAGTTTTTAACTTCATTTCCTCATTGAAACAAGTCTACAGATATCTAAATTTTGTCTAAATTTCCTTATGCTGTGCATTTTCCTTCTCTGATTAATGCTGAATCTGCAGATACCAGAACCATCTCTTTCCATTCCAGAGTTTGATTTGCTTTAATGCTATTACCATCAAAGATTCGCAGGATATTTTTGCACCCTTTTTTCTCATGGAAACTTGCCTCTGTAGGTAAAATTTAGCTTGCACTTCCTTAGACTTGTGAATTTGTATTGTCTAATTAATGCTGAACCAGTTGATACCAGAATTATGGTTATGCCTCTTTCCATTCCCGTGTTATGTTTGATCTTGTCATGGTACCGTCAAAGATTGGTGATCAGACAATGTCAAAATAAGTGATTTTTCCATTTTTGGCACTCTGCATCACCAATATTTGAGTAAGGATGACTACTGAAAAAATTGTGTTTGGTCTATGTAGTGCAGACACTATGTAAAACAAGTTGGGTGGATGTGTGACCAATAATTTTTATGCTAGAGCCATACAAAAATGGCATTTTGTAAAATGCGTGTAAAATGCCTAAAATGGTGACTATTTGAAGGGTGATATCTCAAAAAATATTATAGATAAATTAATGAAATTTGGCTTGTGTACTTGCCTTGTGACCCTCTTTAATATCACATATTAATGGATTGCATTGCTTGCTTTTCAAAATTTGGCTGGGCCTACCTAAATAGACAAACACACACACTTCAATTCAACAAACACTTTATTCATCCAACACAGGCACAGGGCAACCGACCACTTGCTTTTAGCTAGAAAGCTCCGCCCACTTAGACAACTGCAGCAAACAATACCACATGGGTCATTCTGGTCCCTGTTGGGTCAAAGGATATGGTCAGAATTTCATGACAGGCCATCCAGGGTGAACACAGGTTCAACATCATGGTATCTGATGTCATGTCAACTGATGACATAATTATAAACTCTCCAAGCTGAAAGGTCTCTACCAACCCTCCACCCCCCATCCCCCCATCCAGCCCTTTCATCTCCTCACCACGAGCACTCATTCATTCAAACAAAAACTACATTATAGCAAACAATGTTCCTCTTCGCATACTATTCAATCCCCCCCCCCTCCCCCCACTCTTCTTTTTTAACAGTATGTCGGCACTTGGTCCGACCAAGAATTTGATCTTGTTTTTCATGCAAAGACAGTACAGTGAGACTGCAGAACTGATCTGAGCACACCATGTGTATACACACTGACCAGACATGCTGCTGGCAGTTCACGTCTGGACAGTGTTAATCAGGTGGCCCTAAACAGGTCGGCCTGCAAAAGCACGGAAAGTGTGACCGTGGCTTCTGGCCAACATAAATAAAATGGCATCCCAGGACTCACCGCAGTTCTCTTCATCAGCGTAGTTGGCACACACGCTGCTCCCGCTGCAGCGGTCATGCTTGAAGTAGCACTTGTTGGCGCTTCCATGCGCAAAGTCGTTACAGCTGTAGCTGTTCTTGGGACACCCATCTGAACATACAACGGCAGTAGCAGTGGCAGACAAGCAGCAATGAAACTAAAGACTAGGGGGAATTTTGGTTGCAGGGATTAGCTGCATCATGACACAACACAGCAATCCATCATTAGTTAGCAATTCACAGCTAGGCAACTCATGTTAGAGAGTGGGGGGGGGGGGGTGCGGGAGCGAGACCAAGAAAGAGACAGAGATAGAGACAGAGAGAGACAGATAGAGAAAGAGAGACAGAGAGAGTTGTTTCAAAATTCTAACTAGGCAATTCAAAAAAACAAAAAATTTAGTTCTCAGTAGAAACCAGCCATCATCAGCAGTGCCTTTCCAAAAGATCTGCTGCTTTCACTTGATGCACATGTCTGAATTACAACACCGCAGAAAGTTGTTTAAATATTTCCATACGCAGCATTTGTAGCAACAACAAACAAAAAAACTAGCAGTGTCCAGAACTGTAACGGCTGAGCTGGGGTGGGGTTGAAAAAGGAAGTCCACTCACGACATCCAGCCTCGTCCCACCCAGAATGGGGGCAGTCCCAGACCCCGTCGCAACGTTTCGACTGACTGTAACATCTGTTGTCCTCTGATCCACATGCAATCTCATTAGCCAGCCCACACCTATCTGCAAGCAGAAACCCAAAGGAATATCTTAATACCATCAAGCAAAGCTGAAAGCTCTCCCTGTCAAAAGAAAGATGGCAGAATTTTTGGTAGTGGTGGGAGAGGTGTCTACAGGTGTATATGCAGATGGTGAAATTTTTTCTTAGGATTAACACCAACACAGTGGAAGTCTCCTCTTAGCACCACCCTGAGACGGTGACAACCAAGCAAAAGCAGTCTCGAACCAGGGGTGGTCTTTGATCAGGGCTATAATTGTTACAGCCTGTCCAGCTCTCTCCACTCTTCATCAGACACATGCATGCTCAAACTCCAATGCTTCAACTGCAAAACTCATTGCTTTCACTCTTTTTCATACTTCGTTCCTCACATCTGGACCAGCCTCCCTCAAGATGTCAGGCATTATGCTGCCGTCTCTTCCTTCAAAACACAAACACATTTTTCTTCTCCAAATACTTAACTAATTAATACTGTTCTTCACTCCTATTGGTGTGTGTGTGTGTGTGTGTGTGTGTGTGCATGTGCGTGTGTGTGCATGTGCGTGTGTGTGCATGTATGTATGCATGTGTGCACGCGCATGTGTGGTGCATGTGTATATGCATGCATGCATGAATGCGTGCATGTGTCTGTGTGCATGTGTTGCATGATGATGTAGTGATTTGTGTTTGAACAAAGTTGTCTACCTGTATTGATGCATGCATTACTCGTTAGTTGTGTGTTAAACTGATAATAATCTTTATCTCAATGTACACCTGTGCTCTACTGTGTTTCTCTTCTTCAGCACTTTGACTTTGAGCCACAGGGTATGCAAGTTAACATTTTCATTATTATAAAATATTATCATTCACATCAGAAGAATTAGAAGTAGGAAGGGAAAGACTTCAGCAAAGATGATCTTAAAAGAAGGATGGTCTCTTATCAGGAGTTTTACCAGTCAAAGTATGTGTCGCAAAAATGATCGACCCAACTCACCTTCAAAATGATACGTTGCCTCAAACACCAAATTCTGACTGTGGATGCTGGGCTGAAGTACAGCAGCGTAGAATTTGACCAGCATGCTCCTGCCTGTTGACCGCAGTGATAAAGGCAAGGGAAAGTGGTTACTGCTGCTGAAGATGCCCAGGCTGGGTGCCTGGTCATTGCGGCCATCGTACACCTGAATGCTGGCACCGTCTCGCAGGTGGAGCTCATTGAAGATGAGATGTATGGAGGAGTCAGAGTAAAGCGTCTGGATGTGCCAGATGCAGTCTCTGATGTCCGAGCGAAGGTACGGTGGAGGGGGCATGCTGAAGTTGCCCATCCAGTCACACAACTGGTGGTAGCATTCACCGGATGGCATCTCTGTATGCGGTGCTGCTTTTGGAAGATGCATCTGGGTTTGGGGATACCCACCTGCGCAAAAAAACAACAACACCCATCAGTCTGAATGGGTTGCTTCCAGTGACCTTTCTGGTGCCATTACAACATGACTGGCAGGCACTAAGTAAGAAATGAAGTAAGAAATCCATGATGTAAAATATTTACACACAACCTAACTTCACATTGGTTACATACACACACAGACATCACAGTTTGATTTATGGTGATGGTTAATATGTACACACCACCTAACATCACACTGGTTACACACACAGAGACATCACAGTTTGATTATAATGATGGTTAATATTTATACATCACCTGACATCACACTGGTTACACACACACACAGACATCACAGTTTGTTTTATGATGATGGTTACATTCTTTAGCACTGTTAACTGGGAGTAAGTAAGTAAGTAAGTAAGCTGGTGTTTTATGCCCAGTCCTTATGGTAAGTAAGTAAGTAAGTAAATTGGTGTTTTATGCCCAGTCAACCAGTGCAGTTATATGAGGGCGATGTGTCAACTGGGAAGACTCACAGTTGTTAATTTGATTTATGAGGCAAGACATGTACATAAGTAAGTAGTTTGGTGTTTTATGCCCAGTCAACCATTACAGTTTATCAGGGTGATATACATTTTGTCATTACACAATTAATATTAAAAATATGTATTTGCTAAAGCTGAACAGATACAGTTTTTAAAATATGTATTTGCTAAAGCTGAACACATACAGATTTTTTTTTTTTAAACAGATTTAAAAATTGGGTAAATATTAAACATAACCCAAATTAATATCTGAACCTTTATATCTTGTCAGAAATATTGATCTCTTTCAAACAGTTAAAAATCTGTTCCATTAAAATTTCTTCAAATAAGAGGCAAGACACATTCCTTATGGACAGTCACCATTTGATTTGTGATAAGAGTTATGTCCTTTTGCACTGTCACAGTAGGTTGTAAAACTGAAAGGACTGCTCTATCTTGGAAACAGAAAATCTTTGGAGGAACACCATCATCACACACACACTACTAACAGCTGGAAGGCAGTTGAACACAAAACAGCAGATGCCTTTTAATGCTGTGACTTCAAGGAAATCTCCCTAGAAATATCTCAGCAAAAATCTCAATTTGTTATGACACAACATCCAAAAATATATGGGGTTTCTGGGGGGGGGGGGGGGGTTGCATTCATGGTATTAAAAAAAAAGGTGGTGCCAGTGGGGTGGGGAGGAGGCAGCACAAAAAACAGCAGGGTTTAGAAAACGAGACTGAAAAGAAAAACAACAACCACTTACCATAAGCAGTATAGTAAGCTGAGAAAAACAAGTCTCCTGAAGCTGTAGCAGGATACTCTCGCAGCATTTGACACACCACCAACATGGAACTGGAGTACGATGTCAAGGGACCCAGATCACTGTCCTGTGTGAACATTCCCAGGAAGCCGGAGTAACTCGGCGTTGTTCCTCTGTACACCGTAATGTAGGCATCAGATTTCAAATCAAACTGCAGAAATCTGAGGACAATTTTGTCAACGTTACCAGGAACTTGAATGTGAAAATTGCAAATCCCGACGCGTGTGGTTCCTGGGTGAACACTCAGCCCAAAACTCCCTGACCTATTGTGAAAAACTTGACTGCAGCCTGTGTGGGAGGGCAGCTCTAGAACTGGATATAGCGGAGGGGTGGTGGGTCTGTGTGTTGTCGAGCTTGGCTTGGTTGTTGTCAGATGTTCATCTGCACGCATTAAAACAAATCATGCACAAATGTTAAAACTGGCAATCAATGCTACGAGCATACAATGTTCAATACAGACAAAAAGAGCAACACCCATGATCAGAAAGTGAACAGATGAGAGACTCGACTGCATGTGCTGCAGTATGTCTGATGCTGCATGTTCAACTGCACGCTTTGAAACAAATCATGCAGAAATGTTAAAACCAATGATCAATGCAACAAGCTAACAATGTTCGATACAGACAGAAAAGGCAACACCTATGATCAGAAAGTGAACAGATGAGAGACTCGACTGCATGTGTTGCCATATGTCTGATGCTGTCATATTCTATTTTGAAGTAAATACCTAACATGTTATGCAAAACATACCTGTAATATACAATGAGCAGCCATAAAACAATATACAGATTTACAGCATGTACAACACAAGCATTATCAATACAAATGAGCAATAACACTTCTTTTGTATCAAAATTTTCAAAAAGACTGCAACATCTGCTGTTTTGTTGAATAGTTTTGCAAGGGGTCCTGCATGGAAATATGAAGGGTAAAGTTTGAGAATAGGTGATCTTAAGAGACGGGTGGTCTTAAGCAAGGGGTGGTCTCTCACCAGTGTGGTCTTAAGAGAGGGGCGGTCTCTCACCAGGGTGGTCTTAAGCATGGGGTGCTCTGTCACCAGGGTGGTCTTAGACAGAGGTGGTTTCTCACCAGGGTGGCCTTAAGCAAGGGGTGCTCTGTCACCAGGGTGGTCTTAGAGAAGGGTGGTTTCTCACCAGGGTGGCCTTAAGCAAGGGGTGCTCTGTCACCTGGGTGGTCTTAAGAGTGGGGTGGTTTCTCACCAGGGTGGCTTTAAGCAAGGGGTGCTCAGTCACCCGGGTGGTCTTAGACAGGGGTGGTTTCTCACCAGGGTGGCCTTAAGCAAGGGATTCTCTGTCACCAGGGTGGTCTTAAGAGAGGGGTGGTCTCTCTCCAGGGTGGTCTTTCACTTGGGTATCCACTGTATTGCGTACAAATATAAGCAGCTTGGGCTCACCCAAGATAAAGTGCAGTCCCACAAATTACCAATATATTTTATTTTAGATTGGTGTGACCTCTCCAAACAGACTGCTCCCCCCACCCCACCCCCCATGAAAAAACAATGGGTATGACCCTCACCCACAGAGCATAGGGGTTACAAGTCCAATGCCTGCAATGCACAGGCAGAGAGGAACAGTAATTAATGTGCACTAATCCAGAAGTATGCACTGACCGTAGCAGTAGCTTTCATCACTGCCATCCTCGCACTCCCTCTGACTATTGCACCTCCAGCTGAAAGGGATGCACTTGCCACTTCTGCAGTGATACTGGCTGGGGGTGCACGACTCGGAATGCAGAGGGCCTGCAACCCACAACAGTCACAATAACACACAACACTTGCCACTTCTGCAGTGATACTGGCTGGGGGTGCACGACTCGGAATGCAGAGGGCCTGCAACCCACAACAGTCACAATAACACACAACACTTGCCACTTCTGCAGTGATACTGGCTGGGGGTGCACGACTCGGAATGCAGAGGGCCTGCAACCCACAACAGTCACAATAACACACAACACTTGCCACTGCTGCAGTGATACTGGCTGGGGGTGCACGACTCGGAATGCAGAGGGCCTGCAACCCACAACAGTCACAATAACACACAACACTTGCCACTGCTGCAGTGATACTGGCTGGGGGTGCACGACTCGGAATGCAGAGGGCCTGCAACCCACAACAGTCACAATAACACACAACACTTGCCACTTCTGCAGTGATACTGGCTGGGAAACTGACAACACTTGCCACTGCTGCAGTGATACTGGCTGGGAAACTGACAACACTTGCCACTGCTGCAGTGATACTGGCTGGGAAATAGACAACACTTGCCACTGCTGCAGTGATACTGGCTGGGAAACAGACAACACTTGCCACTGCTGCAGTGATACTGGCTGGGAAACGTACAACACTTGCCACTGCTGCAGTGATACTGGCTGGGAAACTGACAACACTTGCCACTGCTGCAGTGATACAGGCTGGGAAACAGACAACACTTGCCACTGCTGCAGGGATACTGGCTGGGAAACGTACAACACTTGCCACTGCTGCAGTGATACTGGCTGGGAAACTGACACTTGCCAGTGCTGCAGTGATACTGGCTGGGAAACTGACAACACTTGCCACTGCTGCAGTGATACTGGCTGGGAAACATACAACACTTGCCACTGCTGCAGTGATACTGGCTGGGAAACTGACAACACTTGCCACTGCTGCAGTGATACTGGCTGGGAAACGTACAACACTTGCCACTGCTGCAGTGATACTGGCTGGGAAACTGACAACACTTGCCACTGCTGCAGTGATACAGGCTGGGAAACAGACAACACTTGCCACTGCTGCAGGGATACTGGCTGGGAAACGTACAACACTTGCCACTGCTGCAGTGATACTGGCTGGGAAACTGACACTTGCCAGTGCTGCAGTGATACTGGCTGGGAAACTGACAACACTTGCCACTGCTGCAGTGATACTGGCTGGGAAACATACAGCACTTGCCACTGCTGCAGTGATACTGGCTGGGAAACTGACAACACTTGCCGCTGCTGCAGTGATACTGGCTGGGAAACTGACAACATTTGCCACTGCTGCAGTGATACTGGCTGGAAAATAGACAACACTTGCCACTGCTGCAGTGATACTGGCTGGGAGAGCATGACTCAGAACACAGAAGGAAAAGTTAAAGGCATATGCAACTGAGCTTCAAAACATAAAAACATGAACAACATTTCAAGCCACTTGCCAAGAACACCTCACCCATTTTTTAAGGTGCTATGGTACAAACTGACAATATAAAGTTGATAGTTATCACCAGTGCTATTACCAAACATGCGAACATGTGACATGATAAAATTCTGATCACAGCAACCTAACACAAGATCTCTGTGATGAGGGTAACTGTCAGAACACACATGCCATCATCCTCACAGATTCAATGAACTTGCTGCAAAACATTGGATTGGGAACCCCTACTGGCATGTGTCAATGTTCAATATCCAGCTTTGAAATCTCATGTGGATGTACTGCCCTAGACATGCCAGAGTGAAGGGAAATGACCAAGCAGAAAGACTGGCGAGCAAAGCAACCAACACACGTAGCTTGCATCTCGGAACATTGGAAGTGTTGAGGAGCTTGAGACATTACCTGTGGCACAAAGCCAAGGACATCACTCAACCCAATCATCTGGAAGAGAAAGGGTATGGAAAGACAACGTGCTCGACAATCTTCCTTGGAAGGACAAGAGAGGGCCATCATCAATCACGTGAACACTGGAACTGTTTCAAAGAAAGAGACAGAGTGGAGTACATACATGGCCTTTTCCAAGCATGCATAGATACCATACTGAACTGAACTGAACTCTGTGATGAGGCTAAAACCTCACAAGAAGCAGGTCCTTACCAATGAAGTAGGACACGATGAATCCATGGCCTTTGGGAGTGGAGCCAGCAAAGAACTTCATGGCGAACAGTCTCACATCTGCAGGGCTGGTGTAGGGCTCAGCTTGCTCACCACACACCACCCTATGATGCGTGGTGGGACCTATTTCAATGTAGTTGCTGATGCAGGCTCCGTTCAATGGATCCCGGGGCAGGTCCAGGTACTTGAAGCTGACAAACACAACAAACAAAACATACAATGCAACAATCAATAATAATAATAGATTATTTATGGTGCCCCATCTTGTAAGAGCCCAGAGCACTTATAAAGACATAAAGATATGCTCATTTTATCACACGCACGCATGCACACGCACACACACGTGTGCGCACATACACACACACACACATATACACACACTACAAGATAATACTTGCATTACTGGTGAAGGGTTGGTAGAATGACAAGAAAGAAAATGACAGATCAGAATGCAAGAGAGAAAAGATGGTTTTCAGTTTTGACTTAAAAGAAGAGGGTGAAGACGAATGCCTGATAGGCATTCTTATCCACCAACAATACAAAAGAGCTGCTTGCTTCAGTTCTGGTCAGTTAACTGATCAATACACTACAGAGTGCTAAGTCTACTCAGTGTTGTTCAAAACACACCCTTGTTTGTGATTTCTGCTATGGACACAGTGGAAGTGGGACCCTCCTTTTATGACAAACCGCATAATATATATATAGCAATTAAATCAAGCAATTTTTTTTGTTGTTTTTGTCTTTCTGACACCTTATTGTTCACAGTCTCCTTGCACCCACCCTCAAAACTAAAAGGCCAACCTTCCTTCTGTCTTTCTGGTCTTTCCTTATGCTGTTAACCTTATCCATCACAATCTCCTTGCACCCACCATCATGAGGCCACCCCTCTTTTTGTCCTTCTGACACCTTATGCTTCAGGATCTCCTTGATAGCTGAACCCTCATCATCAAAGACAACCCTGCCTGTCTAAGAGTAAGAGTAAGACCACTTTTGTTTGACTTTTAGGGTGCTCTTTTAAAAAAGGGGGTTGAATGGTATTGATGGCTACAGAGAGGGAGATGCTGTATCACACACATGAAAACACATACACACACAAACACACACACACACACACACACACAAACACACACACAAACACACACACACACACCAATTTTATTGTCTCTGTGTTGAGAAATTTGCCTTATGGCTCGACATTTACATAAAACATTCCATACATTTTACATTAAAACATCAACAATTCAATAACACACACACACACTCACACACACACACACACACACACACACACACACGCAAACACATATTTCAGATGGTTGAGAAGCTGACCTGAGGGTGACAACATCCCTGTCCTTTTTGTGGAAGATCCATATGGTGCAGTTGTCAGGGCCAAACTGCTGGGGGAAGTTAGGGCTCCTCAGCTCTCCTTCTATGTTCCTCACATCAACCACAGTGCACTCTGCAGTGTGTGACGGCAGCAAGCAGACATGCACAGTCAGATATAATGGACTCTGGCACCAGCACTTATCTCATCATTCACACCAATTAGAAGACTATTTTCCATAAAATTATGCTGTGCGTGTGTGTGTGACTCTGTGTGTGTGTGTGTGTGTGTGTGACTCTGTGTGTGTGTGTGTGTGCGTGCACGTGCAGGTGCATGTGTGCTGCATGCATCTGTGCATGTATCTGATGTGTGTGCGTGTGTGTGCGCGTGTGTGCAGGGCAGGTTATGTGTCCAGCAGTCTATGCGTGTGTCATGGTTGGGTGAGTAAATCTGTTGTTTCTGTTTACCTCAATATGAGATCAATCTCCTTATGTGTCATTTACATGTTACCAGGTGTTAATATTGTAATAAAACTAATACAGTAACAGTAATATTTACTGTTAACTTGTCTAGATAAACATGAATAGATCTAGTTGTGTACACTTTCAAATGCTAGAATTTTTGATTTCAGGATTTTATTTTCAACTTCATCATGAATTATTGTATAACTTGTATTTAGTTGTAAGGTCAAATAAAATAAAATTCCAGTGCTTAAATTAGTTACAGTAACCTGACTGACCCCAAAAATATTTAATATTTTTGTTAATGGGAACAACAACAAAAATTGGGGGGTGGGGGAGAATAAAAATCTGGGAGAACTTTATGCATATTTGATGGAAAGAATCAGAAAAGAAACAAAAAGTTCTCTGGTCTACCTACCCCCCCCCCCCCCCCTTTTTTTTTTTTTAGCTGGCGTTTTTGTTGTTGTTTTGCCTACTGATTCTTTTTTTAATTATTATTATATCTCAGCATTAAAATTTCCAACTGACCATGTGCAAATGTAGCTGAAAAAAGACAAACTCCAACCAGGAAGGCAACTGAAGAGTCAATTCCTGAAACATAAAATGATAAAACACATTGATCAACACTGTCAAGCCCCAAATGGACTGCTACCAGTCCACTGGACTGGGATTCTGTTGTCATTATACGTAATTTACATAATCTATTATCCATGTTACTTTAAGCATAATTGCATAACTGTGCCTGCATAATCATCAAAATAAGTACTTGTAAGTTGTGATATTAACCCCCCCCCCCCCCTTCCACCTTACCTCAAAAGTTCATTAATCAAAATAATCTGAGAAAGCTATTTTTGCTATATATATTGGAAACAGATTACAACTGAATTTATTTCTCCAAATTGTGACTGCAAAGTTCTGCAGCAGCATAGACACCCAGCCTCACTGAAGCAGAACCTCTAGATGTATTTCATATCATATTATGCTGCCACTGCACCAACAGTCTCCACTACTTCCCTAAGAACTTTCTAATGTTCATCAATACCTCAAAATGGTGCAAGACACCTTGCTAACATGTATGAGTCAGGTTAGGTATAATTATAAATTATAGTCTCCCTCTTCCCACACCTCTTGAGATTTCGGTCCCCGCCAGTACCTCTTCGGAGACAACTAGGCGCTGATTGAACCAGTTTAACCAACCAACCGATTACGGATTTGCGTTTTGTTTTTTGTCACAACTCGCTAACTGTTGGAATGGAAATGGG
>JABMCL010003330.1:45000-47500 GCA_018857735.1 Alviniconcha marisindica
CAGCGGAACAAGAACAGAAGACAACGGTGGCAGCAATAAAGTGTGTGTGTGTGTGTGTATGTGTGTGTGTGTGTGTGGAGGGGGTGGGGGTGGAGGGGGGGAGACGATTAACAAACAAAAAAAGCAACAACAAAAAACAAAACAAAACAAAAAACGATAAGGTCCGTGTCTTTTCTCTGTCAGTCAGGCAAGATGGATTAAAAATTAAAAAAATTAAAACTTTGTCAAGCTGGTCAGTTATTACTGTCACTATAAGGCATCCATTTCTTCTCTGCCAGTCAAACTGGATGTTTTTATCCTGCATGCCAACCTGGAGAGAGGCTGAGAGGAAGAAGACAAATCAGTCACGCCGGCCCCGGGGTAAAAATGGACTGATAATATAAACGGATGTAGACGGAACTAGCCAATGGGATTAAAGACGACTCCACAACAATGTCTATCCGGTTTCATAAGGTCGAAAGCATGTCGCGAGCACCGGATCTTGGTCCAGTTCGTCGAGTGCTTTTGACGTGACAAGAGCAGACGACACATTTTCCTCCCATTCTCGGAACACGTCCGATAAGAAAGAAAACAGAAGGAAGCAGAAAGTGTCGCTTCTTGTTATGACTTTCTTCGTGTCGACACAGAAGTAAAGGTAAGAATGTATACAGTTTTATCATCTTTCTGTTTCTTTGCTGCTGCTTTTTTCTTCTGCTTTTTTTGGCTGCAGCATGACCATCAATCGAACCGGCGTCGAGTACTGTGCTTAACGAGGGCCGGGAAAACCAACAACAATTTTTCGGCAATTTTGCCGGCTCTGCAGTTAATCTGAAGAATTATAGAAGGAACAGGACACCGCATTGAACCCTCCCCCCCTCCCCGCCTCCCCCATCCCACCCTTCTCCATTCCATGCAGTAGCTACTAGGCTACACCCATAACCAATCTGGCCCACCTCCCCAACCCCTCATTTCATTCAAGGGTATCACCCTCTTTAAAAAATAGAGCATTGTTCCTATTTTTCCTATTCTTTTTGTTTGTCATAACTTATTTTTTCATTCTATTCGTTTTTGTTTTGTTTTTAAATTAGGCTTCACGATGGCTGAAGTCAAAGTGCCGGAGCACATGGAGCAGCTGACAGTGCTTCCAGAAGTGGATCGAATATTGAAGAAATTGGGCTACGTAGCAGACCTACAAGGTCAGTTGTCGCGATGATCAGCTCCGAGATTACACCGGATAGGCAAGAAAAACATTTGTACTGTTGAATGTGTGCAGAGCACAAACACTTGAGATTGTTGCGACATGACAGGGACAAGGCGGATACTCCTCTTTGATTGGCACGTTTTATATGTGGCCTTCTTCACACACACACACACACACACACACACACACACACACACACACACACACACACACACACACACACACACACACACACACACACACACACACACACACACACACACACACACACACACACACACACACACACACACACACACACACACACACACACACACACACACACACAGAGGAGAGAGTGAGAGGGGAAGGCATGGGTGGAGTGGGGGTTCACTCCACAACAATGCCTATCCGGTTGGTAGGGTGGCGGGTCAGGTATTAGTCAAAGCGGAAAGAATAAAAAGTTGAACGCCGATTTCCTCAGTAGATTAAGCCTAGTCTGTTTCAATGTGTGCTGTGATGACTTTTATCAACAAGAAAAGGACGTAGGGAAAGACACAAGAGGATACAAATCGCGGTTTAATTTTAAATTTTCATTGAATGCATAAATTATAGGTCTTTTTTATGTAATACACTTCGTTACTCCATTTTTCTTTCTTTCTTTCTTTCTTCTTCTTCTTCTTCTTCTTCTTCTTCTTCTTCTTCTTCTTCTTCTTCTTCTTCTTCTTCTTCAGTTCTTTCTGTCGGCCATTCTAGTTTCCTTCTACGGAAATAGAAAATCTGTTATTAAAGTAGGATTACGTCAGTTTGTGGACTTCTTTTTCGTTGCAGGGAAAGAGAAAACAGAAGAATGGATTTTGTCCAAACTTACAACACAGACTAGACAATACCTCCAACAAATACCAACAGAAAAGTGGCCAACAACACCAAACAATATTGTTCCTGACCCAGCTGAGTCAAACCATTTGAAGGTAAGCCATGTATTGACAGTGCGCCACCAAAGATCGTATAGCTAAAAGCATGACAGGGACAAGGCGGATACTCCTCTTTGATTGGCACGTTTTATATTTGGTGCCACGACCTAAATGCATTTTATAAATACAAATACAAATACAAAAGAACTTTATTATTCATAATAAATGCATAAAATGATTTATATCAGGGCGAGATCATGTACGTACCTTAATGTGATGACTCATTGGGGAACAAGTACTTTGGGGAACAATACTGAGGCCTATTTCTGAACATAACTTTATGTATAATATATATACACACACACACACAGAGACATATATATATTTAAAAAAATCAAAAATGTAACGTTGTGAGCATTGTACACGC
>JABMCL010003330.1:50000-112500 GCA_018857735.1 Alviniconcha marisindica
GTGTGTGTGTGTGTTGTGTGTGTGTGTGTGTGTGTGTGTGTGTGTGTGTGTGTGTGTGTGTGTGTGTGTGTGTGTGTGTGTGTGTGTGTGTGTGTGGTTTATTTAGTTTTGTTTTTCCTTCTTTCGCAGGTTTTATCAGGCGTACATGATATGCAAAGATGCTGCCTCACTGGCTGTTTCTTCTGAACTGTTGTATATTAGAGCGCAGGTAATCTTCGGCAGAATGAAGTGAGAGAGAGAGAGGGGGGGGGGGGGGCAGAGAGGGGGGGAGAGAGAGAGGAGAGAGAGAGAGAGAGAGAGACAGAAGGAGAGAGAGGAGAGAGACAGACAGACAGACAGACAGACAGACAGACAGACAGACAGACGTGCGTGCGTGCGTGCGTGCGCGCGTGCATGTGTGTGAATATATATATGTGTGTGCGTGTGTGTGTGTGTGGGTGATTGGCTTCTCTCTCTCTCTCTCTCTCTCTCTCTCTCTCTCTCTCTCTCTCTCTCTCTCTCTCTCTCTTTTATTTTGATTTATATTTGTTTAGTTCAAATAATTATATATGAGGCTTCCCCCTGTTTTTCCACAGAATCAGGCTGCAGAATCTCTTCTGAAGTACGCGGCTCAACACGAGGACACCACGAAACGCTTCGAGTGCTTGCAGACGGTTATCGCGGAAGCCCACAAAAGTCTGCAAGCTCACACCTCAGTTTCCGACCTGGCACGCAGAGAGCAGTTCTTCGAGTTCATTCACTCTCTTTTCCTTGTCTTCCTGGCGTTAGATTTCTCCGACAGTCCCCAAGACTGTATGTTTGCGGACACCTTCGGAGAGCAGGCCAGAATCCTGTACGCTGAGTACTGCAGGCAGCTGAGCGAAAACGGATTTCAGCTCGCTAGGATCAACGTGAAGAAATGCCCTGACGCAGAGAGCATCATCGGCGACCTCATCGACGAGTTCGACCTGAGGTTAGATCTTCACACCACGCCGATCACTACTACTCCAGGAAAGACCAAGCAAATGAACTACCACGAGCGCAAGCTTATGAATAAACAGGAGAAGATAAACGACCGTGGAACCATGAAAGCCTCGGAAACTCAAGATCTTAACAACCACAATGAAGCGGCGAACAGCCTCCCAGGAGTGCAGGCGGCAAATGGTAACGTAGCCATGCTGGAGGAAGGCACCGCTGATCCGAGCCGAGACAAAGGAGCACAGGGTGCTGAAAACCAACGAGTCCCTACACCTCGTCGTCGCCAAGAAGTCGGCTTGCCCGTTGACCCTCACGACTACGCCATCCCAGTGTACGACGTCCCATGCACCATCTTCCAAGACCTCTGCGGCTGCAAGTTCACGGGCGTCCAAACACAGGCCCAGAACCCTCAGCTCCAGAGCGGAGACCGCATCATTCTTCAAGGCAATGATGCAGCAGGCGAAGCAGCGGAGAACACTGCCGACCACGCTGACGGTGGTCCCATGCGCGGAATCACGCTGGACTCTGGCTACGGGTCCTCCGTGGCTCTGGTCAACACGTTTTTGACCACCAAGCTCCCGGAGTCCGACACCGGCAGTAGCTCGGACGTGGACAGCGGGATAGAGTCGTCTTTGTCAGCTACCGACTCCATCGAATCCCGGCCTTTTACAGGTGGCGGTCTGGTCAAGACTCCGAGACCTTCGTTCCCTGTCAGAGATCCCTTGACTACCGACTCAGTGAAAAGTGAGTATAGCTGCTAGCTTCTGTGACGACTTAGTCAGTCTACAGGCCATGCAGTCTGTAGTTTATCGCAGCCGTCCACGTTGCACACGCACTCATCACTGGACAACACGATTTCCATCTGGTCGCTGCCCCTCGCGGTCCTCGATAGAAGTATGGTACAGGAATAACATTTATATAATATTATTGACTCTATTTGTATCTAATAAAAGCCTATCAGATTAGATGGTCAGCTGTTACTGCGCGTGGACAGAACTATGAAATCCTCCTAAGTCAGTAACGTGATAAAATTGCAGATTTTCTCCTTCTTCCTGTCTGTCTGTGTCTGTCTGTCTGTTTCTGTCTGCCTATCTCTGTGTCTGTCTGTCTGTCTGTCGGCCTCTCTCTCTCTCTCTCTAGCTTGAAAGCGAAACCTCTCTCTTCTCTCTCTCTCTCTCTCTCTCTCTCTCTCTCTCTCTCTCTCTCACGCTAGCTTGAAAGCGAAACCAAATGATCATATGCACACAATTCCTGGACTCTCTGTGTCTGCATGCCTCCAGTCAAAAAGCAGCCAACTTGGCTTGATGACCATCACGTTTCTCCACCCCTATTGTCATTTCGCCCTGGTATACCCGTCATGGCTGACTGGGCGTAAAAATCAATCATCTATCTATCTGTCCCTCTTGTGTCAGAGGCCCGGCTGCTGAAGTTCAACCCGGTGACGGGCGTGTGGAGCAGTCAGACCAGCCTCGTGTACGTGGGCCAACCGCTGCCCCTCCACGACAACCTCAAAGGCAACTGTCGTGACGCGCTTCACGTGCAGTTCCTGCACCAGGACGAAGTTCTGGGTCGGTAGGTTCAGTTACTGCCGGTCACACATTACGTGTAGCGCTATTTGCTGTATGGGCAGCTCTTTTTCGGCCGACGGTAAAAGTGTGAGAGTGAGAGAAAAGCGGGCGGGGGGAGCGGGGGTTATGCTATTTCCTCTTCAATCGTATATCTGCGATGCGTCGGGTAGGTCTACGTTATCATCGAGTCACACCTTTTTCCAGGTACGCTGTTTCAGTTTCAGTCTTCCATTTGCACGGTTACAGGTACGTGGGGAAGCGGTACCGACGCCAGCGACCTCCCAGTCAGTACTTGCAGGATGTGACGTGTCAAAAGACAGCCCGGTTCCTCGTCACGCTCTTCAACTACGCCCTCAACGACCTGAGGTACGCTGCCACTGGGCCACTACATTGTCACGTTTTTGTCTTGGGCTGATCGTGTACCTTCAGGCTGTTGCAATGTGCCACTCGACTACTGGGCCGCAATTGTGGCATTTTAAAAACGTTGTTTTTGTTGTTTTAGAAACGTTTGTGGCCTGCAACACTGAACGTGAAACAATATGAGTTTGTAAAGGTCAGTGCAGACATGTACAGAACAAAAGGGGTTACTTTTCCGGTATTGGTTCGCTTTATTCTATTAGATTCTCCGTTTCAAACACACACGTTAGCCATGTCAGTATTACTGATGCATTTCAACACCAAACGTTTGCTGTCTTCAGGTATGACATTCAAGTTGTCTACTTACCCGTTGCGCATTTGCAACTTCTGTCACGTGACGGCGACGAGGTCGAGGATTGGCTGAACGTGGAACCGTACTTGGAAGGAGACTTCATCAAACTGACCAATAACCTCAAGTTTTGCAACAGCCAAGGGAGGACTCTGGCTACAGCACTCACTCATTTCACGCACACTGTGTCGGAGGGTAATAATTATGACAGATCGTGCCTTGCTTTCTTCTTTGTCTTTCGGTATTTATTTTTGTTCCTTTAATTGTTTTTCTTTTGGCGGGGATGTGCATTTTCTCCTTTTTGTCTCAGTGTCTGTTTTTGAGCTACACTTTTGCATAACTGATGCTACTTGTATTTTCAGAACTATTTGCAAAGGAGATTTTTTTTGGAAATAAATGCGTGTGGCGAGCTATTTCGCTAGTAGTGTTCATTCTTCTGAAACATAATTATACGGTAATGTTTATAAATGCTATTGATAATATTTAATGACCATACCTAGAAAATAAACTGGTGTCTACCAGGACCTCCCGTTTAGGGAATCCTGGACATTTTGCATGTACAGTCTACATGCCTACATACCTTCGGTTGTCGTAAAGGGGAGGGGAGTGTTCAGGGGCTTAGCTATCTCGTTGTGACACACGTCCTTGGTCCACACGCCTCAGTCTGTCGCCCTCTCACAGCCTTTCATCTTCAAATCACCGCTTGTTTTCCTCTGCTTTTCCGCCATGGAAAACTGGTGGTGATGGACCGTCGGGGATGGCTGCTCCTTTGGCCGGTCTACCGCACTTGCCCCGGCCCCTACCCCCCACTTCCCACCTTCCCCTCCCCTGCACTCGCAGCCCCCATGTCTTCAGTCCCACAGTAAGTAAGTAAACATGATGCTTAACGTCCACAAAAACTATAAGCCGGGGAGAAGGGGAAAGGGGTATGAGGTGGGGGGAGTGGGAGATTATATACACCTATCGCTACACTGTCACCGCCAGAATGACTTCTGCATAAAGGTGGGCAGCGATGAGAGCCATTTTAATGTTTCATAATTGTGAGGGACAAAGTCACAAGACAGTGTCCACAGACCACAACTTTTGAAGAGAAAGGAGAGCCGAAGCGGATTCGAACCGAGGTCCCTCTGCTTCAGCCTATAACGCCTTACCGCTAGGCCAAACCGGCTCACACACAGTCCCACGCGCTAGCTCTCCTACTTTATTTTACCAGCATTTAGCACCCCACCCCCCACCCCCCTTTCCCGCCCACCACCACCACCTCCTCCCTCCACCCTACCCCTTCTCCTTTACTCGCCGAGGAAAACAAATGATTGAGTACGTTGGCCTTGTGGGCTGGTTCTTACGGTTTCTCGTGAGGGAATGGACCACACTCCGAGCATCGCTTTCCGGCACCTTCCTTACACTCCGAGCATCGCTTTCCGGCACCTTCCTCCAAAGAGGAGGCAGAATCAGAGTGGCGGAGTGTTTCAGGCAAATTGCTCCAAACAGATGGGCTAGCGTAAGAAAATGATCTTTCATCAAGTGTTTTTGTGTTTACACGAGGGGTGACAAAGGTTTGTGTGTCGGATGGCGTAATATGTAGGTCCATGGTGTCACCCACACTCCGAGCATCGCTTTCCGGCACCTTCCTTGAAGGAAGGATGTCGTAAACCAGTGCTTGGAGTTTGGGAATGGACATGATCTTTCTCCATTGCCGCTCTTCCTCTTCACTGACTCAGACACTCTCTCACCTTCATCTCCTTTCACAACATTGAAGTGACTGACTTGACCCGTTTGTTTGTTTATGTATTATTTATGTTTATTTATTCACTTCTTCTTACAGGCAAGCTGATGCTGGTGGACCTTCAGGGGTGGTTGCCTCGTGAAGGACGAGGCGTGGTCTACCTCACTGACCCTCAGTTCCACACCAACAACCCCACCTCCCTCAGCTCCTGCGACATGGGCCAGCGGGGTATGCAAGCCTTCTGGGAAAGCGTGCATCCACAGTGCAATGCCATCTGCCACGCCCTGGGGCTGAAGAGGCCGGAAGATGAGGCCGCGCGGTGTTGTGAGAAGCATGAGGAATGTACAAGACTGTGAAGGTCAAATCAACTTGTGAAGAAGAAGTCCCCCCAATTTAAAAAAAAAATCCCTTACACACACACACACACAACACACACACACACACACACACACACACACACACACACACAACACACACGCACACACACACACACACACACACACACACACACCACATCACTAACATGGCACACACACAACCACAACACACACACTACACTAGGCACACACACACACACACACACACATCACACACACACACACACACACACACACACACACACACACACACACACACACACACACACACACACACACACACACACACACACGCTGATGATGCTGGAAAAATAAAAGGGACTTTAAATCTGAGGAACTGCTGAAATCACGAGAAGAGGTAGGTTTTGAAGGAAGATGTGTAATGTGTAACATTTGCAGAAAGTAAATTATTATACTCACACTGTGTTAGGTCTCCAACTACATACTTTTCGAATAGCCCAGCTACCATTTCCCAGCCCTTCCTCCCCGGCAAAACATCAAAACAACAAACAGAACAATAATTATGCAGAAAAACAAAACAAAAAGCAACACTAACAAAAGCAAAGAACAACAACAAAACCCCACTAAAAACACTCAAAATAAAAAGCCGTTTTAAACAAAGCTGATTAAACACAGTTGGTATGCAGATATGTACAGACGAGCGTTTTTGCTTTTGTTGTTTGTCTTTCTTCAGTGCACGTAATAGCCCCTTAGCTCGAAGCTTGTACATACATTGCTTTATTAGCACTAGGAATTTTTACCCTGACACTGTTTACACGGTACCCTCACCCCCTTCCCGCTGCGTCCCATTACAGTATTCCCCCCCCCCCCCCCCCCCCCTCCTGTGCTATTTTATGTCCGCGTTGTCATTATAGCTGTTGCTGTTTGCCTGTTTCCACAAAGGGCGTTTACTGTAATCAGACTCCTTCATATCCTTGTGACAGTCACAATCGGCCCTGTTTCGTCACTTCCCTGTACATCTAATTATAGCCTTACATATTGTGCCACTTACAGCTTTTTGCACTACTGCTCTAGAAATATCAGCGGTTTTGCACACTTAGAAAGGACAGAATGTGGTTGTGTATATTTATATACTTCAAAGTGCTCGCTGTGTTCATGAACTTGGACTGATCGCGCGTATTTCCCCAGCGGCTCTACACGGATTTGATAATGTAGCTCACCATGTTTTTGTCCGTAAACTATTACGGTAATAAAATAATTCATCAAACGCTGATTAAAAACAGATGGTGAAAATGTTTTTACTCTAGTCAGTATGACTGACTTTGCGAGCGCGGGTGTGTGTTTACAATGTGTGCCGTGAGAACGACTGCGAGTCTTGTCAGTGTTTGTCAGTGCAGTGTGTAGTGCGTGTGTGTGAACGTGCGTATCATGTCACTGATGTGTGTGTGTGTGTGTGTGTGTGTGTGTGTGTGTGTGTGTGTGTGTGTGTGTGTGTGTGTGTGTGAGTGTGTGCCTGCGTGTGCGTGTGTGTGTGTGTGTGTGTGTGTGTGTGTGTAGTGTGTGTGTGTGTGTGTGTGTGTGTGTGTGTGTGTGGAGAGAAGAGAGAGAGAGAGAGAGAGAGAGAGAGAGAGAGAGAGAGAGAGAGAGAGAGAGGAGAGAGAGAGAGAGAGCTCTATGTGGGTGTGAGAGAGTGGTCTGTGTGTGTGTGTGTGTGTGTCAGTGTGTGGATGTGTGTGTGTGTGTGTGTGTGTGTGTGTGTGTGTGTGTGTGTGTGTGTGTGTGTGTGTGTGTGTTGTGGTGTTCTTACAGGAACTAGCCTCTTCACTCAAATACCGTTGTTTTGTACACCGGCAGGTGGAAGAGATCAAATAAAACTCGGTACAATATTCAAGTGAATGAGGTCGAAAATTCCTGGGGCATTTTAAATGCCATTCATTGAATGGTCACAAATATTATCAGAATCATTCTCAGCGTGACACTGAGGTTCATATGTAGCGAATGAAGCAAATATTTGAAACAAAGTGTGTTTTGTCCTATTTTGTCAGTGTCTGACTATGCCGATATGCCGCGGCAAGCCGCTCGGCCGATCGACTGATTTAAAGTGTCAGTCTTGCCGCGCCGACATCCTCACCGAGCGGCCGAACGGGAACGGCCGCGCCGTGCACGTCACAGTCGTGACTGACTCGGAAACTCTAGGTCAAAGTCAGTCAAAGGAGGATGTGCCTAGTGAAAGACGTGACACAAATGACAAAACTATTTTGTCTTTCTTTCTATACTGATGTACTATATTCATCTTTTCTGCCTGTTGAGAAAGGCCGTTCTTTTAGTCGGGATGTGACAGACATCAGGACTGACCGGGCGGCAAGGTCAGTCGGCGGATTTTCAGTCGCTGCTGACTTTCGGAATGCTTGCTCCGGCTTTAAAGTGATATTCATCAGCGTTGAACCATACGGAAAACAGCCAGTTTTATCCGTTCATTGAGTCGAAACTAACGAAGCCAGTTATTACGGCCAGTCAGTAATTCATTTAGACTACCGTGTAGTCATGACTGTAACCTAGTAGTGAACCTGGCAACTACTGACCATGTACATACTGATTGGACAAACCACCTCATTTATTCTTTGTCGGGTACAGCTGATGTTGCTGTTGAATCGAATTTAACGTCGGTTTCATTGACTTGCGTCGTATCGACCGTCAGGTAAAGCCCATTTAACCCTTTCGCTGTCATGCTTGCCGCATCATAGTCAGTTCAGGAGCTGTGTGAGAGTCGAGGTGGCCGTCCTGGCCGGCTGTCCGGCGTCCTAACGAGCCTTCTGGTTTCCGTGGACGTAAAGCTATATTGAACCATGCTTCGGCATTGGTCTCAGCTTGTCCCGATTATGTCAATAGACATCGGCTGAGGACATTAAAGGACAAGTCCAAGTTTCGGGGTGATTTTTGACACGATTTCCGTTGAATTTCGCTGAGAACGATGATGTAGGTGAGGGGGGGGGGGGGAGGGGGGGGTCTCGATGTTTAACGAGCCCGCTCATTCTTTCTTTGCGTGGGGTAGTTCATGAGCGTCTGTTGCCCTGCCGTGTTGTCAATCGGCTAAGTGGGTTGTATCGTGTAACGGATTACGTGTATCCAGCCTTTGTCCCGTTGCTCGCTGACATGTCTTGCCTCATCTTTCTTTTCAGAAGGTGTTGTTGTTTTTTCTCTCTCTTTTCTTCTTCTTTTTCCACCATGCATTCTTTCTTGTCTCTGGCTTATTGGCAATTTCAAGTCGTACCCGCTTGTTAGCTTGCCTGATTAGGGCATCCATTTTGCATTTCTCTTTTCGTCTGCATTTGTTTACATCCCGATGCTTTGTCATCGGTAGTCCTGATTAGCGTTTTCCTTTATCAGTCTGCAACTTTTGTTTTTCTAGATGGAAGCCGGGTTAGTTAGAGTTAGTTATGGTTAGTTTGGCTTTCCATCTGTTTGTCGTTGGCACAGCTATTTTTGCTCTTTGCTCCGACTTATGGCTTTGACTGTAGTCGTCCACTCAGTCATTTGTTGCAGACAGTAGTCTATTAGACTGTTTTGATTTGGTGGTGTGTTTTCAGTTTGTGTGTTTTTCTCCACCTTATGCTTGCAGATAGGCCACCGTTTGGGTTTTTGGGGTGGTTTCAGCTCTTCAGTTGTTTTTCATCAGCCGTTTGGTGTCAGCTGTTTGCTTGCCTGATTAGGGCAGCGGCCACTGATTTTTCGCCGGTTTGCCACCAGCATTTGTGGTTTAGTCTTTCCTTGCCACAAACATTTGTGTACAGTCTCTTTCTTTTACGGCCTTCACGGTTCTGCCGGCGTAGGCCTTCGCCAGTTTTAGACTTTTGTCACGGTCTTTGCATTGTTAGCGCTTGTTTCAGGGTATCAGTGTACCTCTCAGTCAGAGTCAGTTTGGTATCATGCTGTGCGCTTGCTGCTCGTCAGCTGGCCTTGGAGATTCGAACTGGAAACTGATTTTTCCCAATCGGTTACCATGTGGACACCCGGCCTACAAATTCCGCTTCAGTTGAAGCAAACCCCGTTTGGTATTCCATAAAGTTTACGAAATCGCACCGCGAAGTGCTCGCTACACTGTAAATGGGCGTGACTGATCAAGCGCAGCATCATTCGTGACGTCAGCTCGTTTGAACTGTACAAATGTGACCCATTTTCGCCTCACAGCGGGTCGATTCTGCGGGAACTCGTGCATAGCTATGCTTTGGGTTGCTTGTGGGTAGTGTTACAGTTTGCTGAAACACAGTAGGCCGGCATGGTTAGACGGCTTTTCAGTTGTCGACCACACGCATACACTGACGTTCAATGAACAATCTAAGATGGCAACCGCACTGACTCCCAGACTGACGTCACTTCCGAGAAAATCACGTGACTGATGGAGAACCGAGACAGTAGTCTCGGCCAGCCTACAGAAAATAAAATCGATTAAAAACTACTCAGTTAAACATTTTGCTTTCATTAAATCTGAAACTAGTGACTCACTGACATGGCAATCATTTCGATGGTCATTTTGCATACTTAAAAACCTTGGACTGTTCCTTTTAAAAGCAACACTACCTACCTACCTCAGTGCTTGCCGGCGGGTCGTCACTGCGGAACTGAAACGAGCGGCAATAAAAGTGCCAAACTAATTTGATTTGAAATCATTAAAGGCCTTTTCCCCCTTCGCATGAGCACGTAAAAGGACTTCTATAAAAATGCAGAGTATTGAACGTAGATTTGTTATAGGACCGTCAAATGTGGACTTGTTTGCAGGCGTGTGTTTGTGCACAGTTTTTAGCTCCGAAAATTTATAGGCTGGAGCAGTGACACTACTGGAGTGACGTCCCTTGTCAATTCGGGTAGTTCCGTAACCAGACGACATTTTCTTTTTCGGAAACTGTGTAAACTTGAGTCCAGTTCGTCAACCGAAGAGCTAACCATTCAGCATTTCATGGTATTTGGTAGGTATGTTTTCGTTTATAACATGGGGTGTTTATTTGTAAGATGTTTTCCATCTAGACTGGTGTCGAACACCACAAATCGGTAGGCCATAATTTGTCTCAGAACACAGCTGACCCGAAGTTGACCTGACGGATTGTATTGTTTGTTTGCATAACCAGCGCGTTCTCCGCCGGCCAGTTAATTCACTGTTGAGGATGTCATCGGGAAGCTGGGAAGTTGAGGAAAGGATAAGGGAGTGAACTGTCGTTGAAAAGAAAAGCTTTTGGTCAGCTGAGTATAGATTCCTCCGGAGAATTATGCAAAACCATGCATGAATTTGACTTCCGAGTCGCGTACTACACCTCTGGTTACAGTTTGGCGGCCATGGGCCGGACGGGCATAGGTAGCAGGACTTGGTGTAGTTGGAAATCTCCAAACCAGCTTAATTTGTACTGTGATTACTGGCACCTCTCTGTCTCTCCATGCATCACACAATATTGCACAATCCTTTATCAGCTTGACTCTCAAAATGGAACACACACACACACACACACACACACACACACACACACACACACACAATGACTCAGTGCCATGCACACCACATCCGTCAGTAAGTGACTGATTGACACAGGCACATTGGGCCTAATACAGTAATACTAATAAACTTCTCATGAAACGGGGGTCCCCATTTTGACGATTCTTGGGGGTGAACTCTTCCCTGTCTGACAATGTGAAAGGGCATTTACAGTACCAAAAATTCTAAAGGGTATCCATTTTTAAATGGGGGTAGGGAGGTGGGGAGTTTGGGGGGAGGAGCAGACAACATCACTATAGTCAGTCACACACATTCACTGTACTAGAATGACTTGATAATTATTTATATATATATATATAACTTTATAAGGAAAAGTGTGAAAGTTAGTCAGTTTTTTTAAACTGAAATTGAACTGTCATTATTCACAGACAGACACATCAGTTGTATTGTGAGACAAGATTGGTGGGTTTATGTAATTTTGCTTTCTTGAACTTTTTTTTACAGTGTTTATATTCCATTTTATCTTAAATGTAACTTAAAAGTAGTCTGAAGAATGGATTTTTGAAGTACCTGCACGTAATATTAAAATGAACGTGTGTGTGTTTTCAGATCATCATGAATGTTATTTTCAGCTTTGTCAGTGTTACTAAGACACAACTGATTTGTTCTTTTCTTTCACAGAACAATAAAACAAGACATCTTCAGTAAAGGCAGCAGTCAAAGAAAGTCAAGCCATGGAGTACTACTTCTTGTAAGTGTGCATGTACAGCTGTCAATGTATCATACAGAATATTATAATCATCCATGAATCTATTACATATTCAGTGATTTGCAATCATGTATCAGTGATAGTTAATAACAGACATTGACTGATTAAGACAATAAGAATAAAATTCTTTGCTTTCAAGTGACCTTTTTTTTTTAAGTTGACATTTTTTGCATGAATGCATGACAATAAATTTATGAAAGATGAAATGAAATGGGATACATTTTGGCAAGTCATTATTTTCGCTGTTGAGCTTGCTTTGAGCAATCCACAGCATAACTAAATGTGGAACAGTCTGAAAGATTCTTAAATAAGCAGTATGGCTTTGGGCTGCATGTGATAAAAACACAAACAATGCATTTTGTACTAAGGCGACTAAGCAGCTAGAATGATGAAGATTTTGCACAGTTTTAAGTTACTTTCTTTCACCATCACTCAAAGTCAAACCAAGCTGAAATGTGAGGACAGGAGTGTTTTGATATAAACAAAGTTTTGAATGATAAAAGATGCATTTCATTTTTCTTTTCCAGTGTCATCATTGTGATCATTGTGCTGAAGATACTGTTCTGGACATTTTATTTCTACGTTCGTGCCCAGCGTTTACGCCAGGCCAGCACAGCACGACGCTTCATCATTGTTGGCACTCGGCCAGTGGCCCGAGGACAATCCCACCTTTACAATGTGAGCAGGCCAGCACTGCCTTAATTTGAAGTATCAGTGTACATACCATACCCTACCAGGATCTCATAAAAGTGCTGACACCTGGTATAGGAAACATGTAAAATAATAATACTGTAGTATTTGGATCATAAGTTATGAGGCAATATTTGTTTCCCAAAATTTGTCCCCTGTGCTTTATAGTTGGTAGTGCCTTGTCTGTGAACAAAATTTGGCATGCAAAATGCAGGCATTTCTGAAGAATGACAACTATTTTGAACCCTAATTGGTCACCACATCATCTGGACTGAAACAAAAATGTGTATTCCTTGGCAAACTGATCAGTGATATTTTGTGGGCAATTGGCAGAAGATCTATGATTCCAGAAATGGGATTTGGAATGAATGTAGAGGCCCAGTTATAAAGACAGTGTCTAGCAGCATTTACTTTAAATTGGAAGATTACAAAACTGAAAGCAGAATTCATGCTGACATTGATTTCACCAATTGAGAAACAATGACAGCAGCGTTGATTTCAACTTTATATTGCACTGGGTCCCACAACCAAGAATTGGGTCAGCCAATTATCATCTGTTCATTTTCAGGCAATGATGCTGCATATATGCTGTTCCATTCGCCCTTTCAGACTGGAAATGTCAACATCCTCTTAAAACTCACTGACACTGATACAGAAAATTTGGCTTTTTGGAGTTTTTGTCTGTCTTCAGAAGAAAAAAATCAACACACTATTTGTCAAATTGCTCCAGATGATTAAAACAAATTAAAAAATTGGTGTTAAAAAAAGAGGCCAAGATTGCTTGCTGTCTTTATTCAAATTGGTCAAGGGGACAGGAATTAGTGTGTTTTTCTGTTTTGAAAATGTCAAAACATTTTCTGATTTTATTAATGGTTTGTTGATTTTTGTTTCTCCTTAAGAAGGACAAAAACTCACCAAAGGCAAAATTTTCTGTATCAGTGAGTTTCAAGAGGATGTTGTCATTTCCAGTCTGAAGGCATGTTATAAAAGATGTATTCATCTTCAGTGTGAGTAAGGTATGCTAAAATTTATTCATTTCAGCATGGGTAACTTGAGTAAGGTGTATAATGTATATGTTTAGGAGGAGTCAGTCATTTCCAGTATCAGTAATACTTGCTAAGGAAGATAGTCTTCTACAGCCTTGGTCTCCTTTTATTGCAGGATCGCTCAGCTATCATCAACCACGCAGAACCAGTGTACGCTACGGGGCCTCCTCCCTATGCAGAAGTGGTCAAAGACAGCAATGGCCCTCTTCCCCCCTCATATGACCAGGCAGTGTCTTCCTCCAGGGCTGCTGATGGCCCTGTTTCCAGCAGCAACGCCCACATGCCCACATCAACAGGCAGCACCCTTGCTGGTGAAGTTTACAGCCATCCCAGTGAATATCCTCAACAATGTGTTGGACATCCTGCTTCTCTCAGTAGTGTAAATGAAGCACCAAACTCATCTGCTCCTGTGCAGTAGGCTGACTGGGTGAAGGAGAGCATCTTTGTTTTTCACCTTGGAGGGAATGCTCAGCAGGAAGCCTTGTCTGGGATGTTTGTCTCAGTGGATGTTTCGTTTCTGTATGCTCCTGGAGTCACACCAGCCACACTGGAGACGCTGCTGTTGGTGGAAGATCGCCTAGCTGTACAGAGCTGTAAATACAGGTTTATACATCACTGTGGTTGTTTTCTTCACTTGGACTTTTATCAAGTTACATCTTCACAAATATATGGTACATGTTACTGAGTAACACACCTCATTAAAACATGACAGGTCTCCCAAAAATCTGAAGTGAAGTTGATTGCTAGCATTTTTAAACAAGATCAAAACTCACAAAAAGTGAAAAAAATGCTTATTTTAATTAGACTATACCAAACATGGGCGAAGCTAAGACGGAATTCAATTCTGATCATTGTTTGTTAGTTTATTTTATGCCTGATTGTTGTTTGAAAAGGTGATTTGCTTAATTTAGAAATATTTTGTATTGTCTAACTAAAATGAGCAATCCTTTTTTGTGTGTTTTGATTAGTCTCAAATGATGAGCAAAATCTGATTGGTCTCAAATGATGAGCAAAATCAATCTTCCGTTGCAAGAGATTGCAATTTTACAATAACTGTTTTACCACAAAGTAGCAGGGAATTGAGAAAAATAGACCATAAGGAATGCCAGTTGGATGCAATTTACTTAGAGATGTAGACTGTGGCCACCACTGTGGTCCTTCAAGAGTTCTACCATACAGCTGTGATACTTCAAGCAAAGTGACTGCTTGGGAGCCAGTGGAGACCACTTGTCTGTAACAGTAGCTGTATGGTGTGGATAAACCGTCCTTATGTCTGGATACAGAGCCAAGAGGTACCATACTTTTTGTTTGTTTGTTATTTAACACTATCACATTATTTTCTTGCTGGTGACATTCTCCATGCTACCAATTCACTGAAATGGCAAAGTTTTGAGTTTGTAACGCAGAGGTACATCTAACGCCAGATTTGACTGTCCTGTTTACAATTACACACTCAGACATCAGGGGTCTGTATATATTTGAAGTTTGTGTATATATGAGGATAGCAATCCTTGTTTGCAGCAGTAAAAAAGGGGACCTGCTGACAGTGATCTGTCACCATTTTTTTGCTTTTTAAATTTGCAGAGCACCATTCCAAAACTTGATGCATAAAAAGAATATGTGTGTATTTTGTGACTTTATTTGGTGTTCATAGTCATTTGCAAACTCAGTGCTGTGATGTGCAGGATGATTTGAAGCTTGTGATTGAAAGGTGATTGACTGCATAAGACAGTGTAGTTTATTCAGGAGTCATATTTGGCTATGAGAGGGTTAATAAAGGAAAGGAACTTGGCCTTCTCAAAACATGTTTGATCCAAACAGGTAGAGGAGATCAAAACAAAAATCTGAAATCAGGGATTTTGTTGTACAGTACCTTGATGATTTTATTTTGAATTTAGAAACCAAGTTGAATGAGGTATGCTCACTGTCATGTGTCACAGCTGGCCTAACAGCTACCCATGGCCTCTTTGATCTTGTTCCATAGGTGATGAGTGCATGCAACTCACATGCCCAGCTTTGATTGAAGAGGCTTTGTTGTGCATCTGGTGAGCTGTGACACTTCACAATGTTTTTTTACATCCTGTCTTGCTGATTGCTGTTCACAAACCTTAGTCTAAAAATATAGTCAGCAAGGGCATAATGAAACAAAATTTGTGATTTTAAGTATTTTTGCTTGATGACCTCAACCTGTTGGACAAAGCATTTGGAACAGGCTAGTGAATCATAACAGATGCACTTTTGCTGGAGGTTCTGCCATGTGGCTTTAGTTTCATTTGAATTTTGCATAGAAAGGACTAGACACAGCCTTGCGGTGCACATTGCATAAAGGTGATTGCGTCATCGTGCCTTCTTTTTCACACACAGACTTCTGTCGTTTGATACACATTGCCATGCCAAACTGAAATACTGATATATCATGTTGGACCAGCTTGAGCTGCCGAGTCAATGGCATGAAAGGATTTCAGTGCAAGGGCTAGGGTGTCCAGTTCCCTACGGGATTGGGTTTGCCCACATGATGTGTGGGTCAGGTTTTCTCATGTGATGTGTGTCGGATTTGCCCACGTCATGTGTGATGATGCTTTTCAAACTGAACAGGCTGGGATTTCCCAGGCATTCGAGTAAGCCCCCACCCTCTCATATGAAAACATCCAACCATTAGGGAAGGTCAGTTAGTAATTGGAGGTGCACAGGGTGACCTCAGTACATTAAAGAAGGAGGCAGAATTGACTTTAGAACAGAAGTTGTAAAGTTAGTGGTACTTGAAACCTACACCAGCACTGATTTGCCAGATATGTCAGTTCTACTGCATTTGTGATTTGTTTTGGACAAATCTGTTTTAATATGGGCGTTATCATTTCATTTTTCTTTCTTGTTTGTAGAAACAGGCAAGCGTTCAGAGTTTGACAGCAGAAGATTATTTTTGTCACAGTTATGTTATTGTGATGCTCTATGATATGCCAGAACAGTTGGTTCTGAGGCTGGTTTTTAATCAACATTTGTATTCAGCCCTTTTAACTTACACAGACTGGATCTTTTTCCCAAGTGCAATCATATTAATTTACCCTGCTGTTTTGCAGTGTCTGATGGGTAAGGAAGAAGCAAGTCACTAAAATAGCTGAACTGTTGATATTTAGTGCCTTCTAGTACAAAGTTCCTCAATTAGTGAGCCTTCTCACAGTTCTTAAGACAAAATGAAGTGCTAACAAATTTTCTGATCTAAACATGGATACATTCCAGTTAGAAAGTTATGATACATAAATATATATATTTTAAATCATCATTATGATACCTAAACAAATATCGTTAAAAATAAATAAAGCATCATCATCCTTGCCTTTTGTGTTCAGACTTATTTCTTGTAGGCAGACCAGTGCTGACATGGCTCTTCCGCATGCAGATGATTTCTGTAACATAATATACTGTTTTGGTTTCTCTCTTTTTTTCTGTTTTCTTTTCTTCTGATGTGCCAGTCCACACCGTAGATCACAAGAATTAATGTATGATCAACACAGATGAGCTGACGCGTTTGGTCCTTGTCATTAGAAATGCATAATTTCTCTCAGCTCTTGTGACAGGGCATCAATTATAGGTTTTGGGAGAACTCGGAACTTGTAACTGTGTGACACAAGGATTTAGGTTTTAGGCTGTTGCCTATTCTTACAATCTGTCCACATTGGTCTTTATGCCAGTAGGCTACACATAAAACAACTGTAACACCACTGAACACCACAGTAATGATGATGATGACAATGATGATTTTAAATCGGAGCCAAAACATGATGAGAGAAACTTTGGGCGATGATGAAAAATATGGTTCACATGCATGGTGAACAAGGAAGCATTCAAATGACAATATTGCATAGACGCACACACACACAAAAACTGGGTGATAAGCATTATGGTTAATGGATAATAGAAGCAAAAACAAAAAACATTGTAAGCCTAAATCAAACACATGAGAAGAGGCAGCAACCCCCCCCCCCCCACCCCCCCCCCCCCCTCGCCCCACCAAAAGTAGTCGAGGAGTAAAGAGATGTTCAAATTTAATTTGACCTTACAAGGTATGTGTTGTGTCAAGTGTACATGTTGCTTTACTAAGGCATCTCCAGTCTAGGGTACAGTTACTGACTTAGTGCATGCATATATGTGCACCATACAGTGATGGGCAGAAGTTGAGATGGAGTGGGAGACAGACTGAAAGGTCTGGTGGAGAAAGTAGAAGCCTAACAACAGTGCACAAGCACCACAACAACAGTGCACAAGCACCTGTTGACCTCAGGATCTGTTATTTTTTGTGCTCATTTTGTGGTGCTTTTGTAGTTTTGCTTTGTTGTGCTACTGAAAAGGTTCTCAAACATTTTCATTACTGAATGTTGAGCATGTAAGCATGTGAATGTACATCAAGTGATGTGTAAAGTTGGTGCTGCTTTAAAAACCAGAAGTAAAGGTATAGGCTGTTTGTGGCCAAGCAAGCACTAACCTGTGGATTTGCCACAAAAAGCATGTGGTTTTTGAAACCACTCTAACAGTCTAATGGTAAATGTTGGTCAGGAAGAGGTAACATTATTTATATATATATATATAAAACTGGAAAAATAGACGATTTCTGGAAATAACAGGCGAAGATAATTTGACAGTGTTTTTGTACTCCGGGAGAGTGAAGTCCCCTGAATGAAGGCGGCAGCGGAGAAGAGCTGATCTGCGACAATTTTAGATCTTCAGGCATAGACCTATTATAATTTATACTAGACTACCAGCTGGGGGAACCTACTATCTGATCTGCATGTTCCCCACGAACGGTGAGTGCTTGATCAGCATTTCTGATGCTTTTTTTGCCTTTTGTTTACGGGTATCCATCATCTTGCCCACGTGCTCACTGTACCCCCAGCAAAAGCATGCCTTCTCTGTGCTACACCTGCAGGTGTGGACCTATATATACAGGTCCATGCCCGTAGGCACTTACTGAGTGCAGTCCCTTGGATTTCCGAAGATCGTCTATTAATACTCATGGCAAGGGCCATGATCTTGGCCCCTGTATAACCCTTTTTAGCTCCATGGTACACACCCCATGACCTGGTAAGACTGAGTTGGCCTCACCTGTCTAAACTTGTTCACGTGAAGCACAGCAGCATTTATGGGGCAGCTGATGCTTTAAAAATACAAGAGGGGGGATACTTTAAGTAACACTCATGGGGGCCCTAGTTGGGTATCCACTCAGACGAAAAGGGCTATTTACATGAGTGCAGAGACAAAACCACTGCAAGTATGATTATTTCAGTTGAATACAAAGTTTCATGACCTCCTCCTGGTCAACATTTTCTCTTATAACCATGTAAAACATTTTGCTTGGTTTTTATGGCAAATTCCGAAATTAGTGCAAACTTTAATCATGTAAAATTTTTGTAAGAAAAGCCATTTTCATATAAAGTGCCAGTATTCATCCCAGTGCTTCATTCTTGTTTTGTAACCTTGTATTAGCCAGTATACTGTGATTGTGGGTTTTTTATTTTTTTATTTGCTCGTCTGCTTTTATTAGGGGTGGGGAGCACTTCATGTGATAATGTGTCAGTTTCTTACTTTGCTGTTTTGTCCGGTCATATATCAAGTGGATATTGTTCAAAGACTCAGCTCTCCTTTCTCTTCAATAGTTGTGGTCTGTGGACACTGTCTTGTGACTTTGTCCCTCACAATTATGAAACATTCAAATGGGTCTCATCACTGCCCACCTTAATGCAGAAGTCATTCTGGTGGTGACAGTGTAGCGATAGGTATATAATCTCCCTCTCCCCCACCTCCATACCCCCCTTCCCTAATAAGCCTTATGGTTTCTGTGGATGTTAAGCACCATGTTTACTATTTGCTTAAAGACAGAGGAAATAAGCCACATTAACAACTTGTGTGCGCTGCTGGTATCTTAAAGAAAGAAAGAAAGATACTAATAATTTAAAACCAAAATTAAGCTGGCAGTTTTTCTTTTGTAATGCAAGAATGCAGCTGATATCTTGTACAAAGACTGATTTTATATCTAAGATAATAAACAGGGGCAACATAAACAAGAACCAATCATGATTTAAAAACAAAATTATAATAATTGTTTTATTTGCTTGAATAAAATGTGTCTTTGCACTGGTCAGTTAAAATTAATAATTATTTATTTTATTAATTATTGTGCAGCTCAAGTATTATAATTTATAAATGAGTGTGCTAGCACACACCATCAACTCCATTTCCTTGGGAAGCAAGATCAGTATCAAAGGGTTGAAAATGAAAATGTATTCCTTGGTAAGTTCCCGTCTGATCAAGTTCAAATTTTTTATGGTGGTTCAAGAGTGATCTGGATATGCATGCACTTTCTACTGTTTGTGTATTCAAAGAAGATGATCAGTGCATTCCCCTGACTTGATAAAAGATAAACCCCTAACAATTGACATTTTTCATACTCTGACCGAGTTTTTAGCTTTGATATGAAACCTCTATCATTTCTCAGACTGAGTTTTTAGCCTCCACATGATTATAATCTCTACCATGTCATTTCTCATACTCTGTGAGTTCTTATCATTCACATGATTATGACTTCTACCAGTTGATGTTTCTCAGACTCTGTAACTGTGAACTCTCAGTGAGTTCTCAGCCATAATGATTATAACATCTACCGTTTCACATTTCTCAGACTGTTTACATGAGTTCTTTGCCCTCCCGTGATTATAACCTCTACCATTTGACATTTCGCAGACTGTGTGTTCTTAGCCTTCACATGATTATGACTTCTACCGTTTAAAGCCATAACGATTATAACCTCTGCCCATTGCCTTCGAGGCCACAGAGGCATCAGAAAGGTAAAATTGCTTCCTGCGTTTCTGATATCTGATTCTCATAATTATTGGTATAATTGTTATATGCATGGACTATGAGAGGGATATCACACAAATGATAGCTTTTCACGAGTTGTCATAGTTTTGGAGGAAGAAATTCATGCACTTCAGAATTTGGTCAAGTAAACTTTTCAAACTGACTTGAAAGAAAGTTTTATTTCCCTGCTTGGAATGTGAGCTATACCAGAGCATTTGCACTTCTTGTTGTAATACTTACTACCATTGCTTTGGTTGGTCATATTTATATACACTGAAGAAAAATCAAGATAAATGGCTGTTCATACCCTTTATGGGATTATTGGGGTATTTTTGAATATGAATCATCCATAATATAATGACTGTTTAAGAAGAAAAAAAGTTATTTAAAAGTATACATATATATATATATGTGTGTGTGTGATTCTTTGGTGCTTGATGTGATTGTGGTAGACATGCATTTAAGAATAGATTTATTTTATTCACAATGTTTATTCTTTAAAAAAAGTTTTTTGTTTTTTTGTTCTTTTTCTGTAGAAATAGGGACATACATACTTGCTGTTGGTGTATTCAGATTGCTTGGTTTCCGAAGAGAGAATGTTTTCGGAGAATGAATGTACTCAAGTTTATTTATGGTCTCTTTGAAAACTTACACTGAAAAATGTGTGCCTTAATCTTATAAATTTAGGAAGCCTATTAGTATCTTACTCATTATGAATAAAATATCATTTGGTGAACTCTTCTTGTGTTTGTTATTTTTCTCATATAAAAGCCACACACTTCTTGTGTTTGTCATTTTTTTCCCATGTAAAAGCCAGACACTTGTGTTTCTCATTTTTCTCTATATAAAAAGCCACACACTTGTTGTCTTTGTCATTTTTCTCCATATATAAGCCATACATTTGTATTTGTCATTTTTCTCCATATGAAAAAAACACACACCAACTCCCACTTGGTTCGGTTCTCAACAGTCTACCTTGGAGCTGTCAAGATTACAGCTGGCAGAAGTGGGTAAATTAAAATACACACCAGCATATCCTCACCCTCCCCTTTTTTCTCTGCACTTTTTGTGAACACAGATGTTCCAGGCATGCTTTGTTACAGCAGAGCCGGAATCCCACCCTCTTTTGTTTGACACCTACAGTGGAACCTGCCTGAAGGATGCTGCTCAGAACAAAATGAATCAAAAACCCTGGTTGTGTGCTTGCTTGCACTCTTCGTTCTCTCGTCAAAAGCTGAAAAGGTAATTGTGATGGTAGTAACCACTTCAACTTGAAAGGGTTCCACTGTATTGAGCTTTATCTGTGATTAGGCAGTAGTACATTTAGGTACAACTGTTAATCAGCTATCTAACCATAGCTCAAGAGACCCTGAATGCATGTATATTATGTTGCATAGAAAGAACACAAGGCTGACAAACTAAAGTGTAATAATAAAAAAGAGCAGAAAAAAAAGAAGATATGTTAGATTCAGACTTAAGGGGAAAAAATTCTACATAGTGATACATGATATATATTTCTCACATTCTTACTCCAGCATTTGTTTGCAATGCTACTATCAATGCTGACTCCTCTCTCTCTCTCTTTCATGTGCTAACATACACATGCACTTGCACACACACACACACAAAACACAGTGCAGACTAAAAAGAGAATCATATAGTATTCATTTCATTATAAATAAAGCATTGTTTATCAGTACATTCATGATCATTCAGTGAGAGAATAAGACATACACATCCATGACAAACTGAAGAACATTCTATCTGAACATCTCTATCAGAAAACAAATCATGAAAACCCCTTCCCCCTGCTGAAGCATAAAACAAATTGCACACAAAATTATGTCACAGGGCATGCATTATTCATTCATTTCATATAGTTCACACGCTATCTTTGTTGAAGTCTCTTCATTTTCCTTTCCATCTTTTTGGCCTTTTTATCATCTGCTTGCTGTTCCGGGGCTTCAGCGAAGAACCAGGGTCCTAAGATGTTCACCCACAGCATGTACATGGCTCGTGCCGGTGCCTGGGGGAGGGAGAATAAGGAAGCATGATGTCAGATCAAAAAATACACTGGAAAAGACCGCCTCCCCCATCAAAACTCCTTTGATAATGCAATGCAAGACAGTGGTGGATGCCAGGCCCCATTCAAAGAAGGAAGAAGACAGAATTTGCCAAGGCACTGAGGTCAAGCTGCAGGAGTCGTGACAGCTGACTTGGTGCGTCAAATTGCAGAGCCTTCGAGGAATCTCGGCAGCAGAGACAAAAGGAGGTAGAACATCCCCCCCCCCCCACACACACCAAGGCCTTGACTCATTCTTGATATTTAACCCTTTCACTGCCACCATGTCACTTTAAAATGACTGATAAAAATGCGAAATTTCAAATCCTTCAGCCTTTATCAATTTGTTCTCACTTTAGCATCTGAAAAGATTTCTGTCAAAATGCATAGTATTAAAATTTGATTTGCTTGACATAGGACTGGAAAATATACAGTTTGCAGGCATGTGTGTGCACTTTTCAGTCTGGATATTTTACGGGCTGGGGCAGTGAAGGGGTTTATGCCCAGACAACCACATAGGGTTATGTTGGGGCAAATCACAAGTGAAAACCTGGCTCACAGTAAACACAACCAAGTGAATAATAAACATATATCAATATACACACATCACTTATTCATAACAACAATCAAAAACATTACAGCAATCTTGTCAGGACATGTTATTCAAGAATATCTGTACTAAAGGCAAAACACAATTGATAAAATCATAAATACGATGTAAAATCTGATTTAGTCAAATTACTGTTATGATACACAAAAAAGCATGTTTTGGAGTCTGTTTCTGACACCCCACCTTGGATGAACCAAAGGTGCTTACAACAATGTGATAACATTAACAAGATCAAATATACATTACACATCATATGATCAGTATTTTTTTCTCCTTCTTTTTTTCCCCTCCTGATACTCACCAACAATAAAAACAGCCAGAAATAGTTTGATAAGAGGCTGAGAGTCTGTACAATGGAAGTCAGCAAAATGATGTCTTTGAGGTGTCTAAAAGAAAAAAGAAAACACAAAACTTAGCATACTGCAGAACAACAAAACATAATATAACAATGTCAATGAACATAGCCTTTCATTTAAAATAGCCCTGCAGTCAGTGTGCAGCTGCCTGAATGGTAAAGGATACTGTACATGTTACATGCCTATGCATGAAAACAGGTCCACACACAACATCTCGCCTGCCTCTGGGTGTGCCTTTTGCGTTTGAGAGAAGGAATGCAAAGAACAACAACAAAACAACAAAAAACAACTATGAAATCATTTGAAATGTTATGCAAGTGAATAAAACAGCAACCCAAATCCTAAACTATTGGTGGTTACAACATTTTGGATTTTTTATGCTTGCAAACCTGAACAGTCTGCAGACACAAACAGGTAAGCCAACCTAGGCAGTAACGTTTCCCAGGAAAATGATGTCCACATCAAAAGACATCAAACAATTACTCCAATTTGGAGATGTCATGGAACATAGATTACTACTTCTTACAGTCTGGTACAGTGGCACAGCATGGGTCACAGATTACTGCTTCTTACAGTCTGGTACAGTGGCACAGCTTGGGTCCTGTGGCACTCTTTCTTAGAGTATGGCACAGTCACACATGACATGGAAATCAGACTGATTCAGTCAATGTCTCTGGTGTGAGATGAGGGTGAAAAGCATGTTGGACAGGTGTATGTCTGGCTATACATACTAATTACTATATCACAAATCCCCCAGAAAGCTGGATGGAGAGAGAGAGAGAGAGAGAGAGAGAGAGAGAGAGAGAGAGAGAGAGAGAGAGAGAGAGAGAGAGAGAGACAGACAGAGAGACAGATAGACAAACAGACAGACAGACAGACAGACAGGAACACTGCAACAAGGTGACAGAGTGAGAGACAGAGACTGAGAGAGAGGATGGTTGAACATTTAACAGGCTATGAAGAAACTTTTTTTCTCCAACACAGCTTACATACCCGTGTCAAGCATAAATGGGGCTGATGTGTATGGTGAAAAAAAAACTAAAGGAAAGTAGCCCTCACATGACTTCACTCCACAAAAAGAGAGAGAAAGGCCAAGGCCAAAGGGAGAGTACAGAACTCACTCAGCCATGCCAGCCTCCATGTTGAGGTCGACGCCACTGTCGACCAAGGTGCTCTGGTTGTATGTGGGGCGGGCCATGCTGTTCATGAAGTGGTAGCTCCCCACTGACACTGACAATGCTGTCACTGTCATAATCTGTCAGCAACATCTGCATTCTTTAGCACATTCTGGGTTATGCAGTCAAGTCATATCACGATTGGATCCCATCTATAATTTTAGCAGGCAGCTAGTCAGTGTTACCTGAAGCACAATGGGGCATCAAAAAACAAAAACAGCAACAACAACAAAAAGGTAAGAAATCCTGCAATGTACTTATGTAGATAATTCAGTATTCTGTGCAACTGGGTCTTTGTTTGAGCAATGAGCAAATTTCTTTGTTTGAGCAATGAACAAGTTCTTAAAACAGCTGACCCAAGCTACAGTGGTTGTCAGACAATGTTTACAGTTCTAAAACAAGTTCCACTGAACAAAACATGATATAAAAATTATATGTGTGTATTATAATATATATATATATATATATATATATATATATATATGTGTGTGTGTGTGTGTGTGTCACTGTGTGTGTGTGTGTGTGTGTGTGTGTGTGTGTATGTGTATACATATTCAAGTAAAGTTCAGAGACTTGCCTGTCTAACAGTGATTTCATCTAGGACTGTGCAGAAGTATGACTGATTAACATATACACAGGTCTACCACCTTCGCTGTCACACAGTGTCAGTGTCATGGAAAGGCAACTTTCAATGGCATAGAAGCTATGTATCTGGCAGCCTCTCAGAGTCTCACTGAAGGTGGGTTTGTAACAAGTTCAAACACATATTTTTAAGACTTAGAAACAGGGGTGTCTCTGTAAAAGTCTGTTGCACTTGCAGTGTTTCTGCCACAATTCTTCATCAGAAACAGGTTGCTTATCATTTAAAAAATGTATACTCTTTGGCTTTAATTAGAAAATCATGAGTTGCATAAACAATTATGCTGGTTATATTTTTACTTACAATAGGCAGTGTGGTGAACTGGTCCCAGAAAAACAGAAAATACACTGTGAAGAAGACAGCCTGTCAACAAAAGAGGATCAAGCCATTTTACAATGAACATAAAAGTATTTAGTAATATTATCAATCCATGATTTGCCAATAAACAAAATCTCAAAAATTAACATTCTTTTGATCCCTTACTACTCAACAATGTAGCTTCTGATCAAGTTAAAAACTTAAATCTCCTTGAGGGGGGGGGGGGGTCTGCACTTTTTTTAGTTATTACAATTTTTCATTTTTGGTCCAGTCCAAACCTATCATATGTGCTAGTTTAAGTACATAACTATGTACTGCCACATAAAAAAAATTTATATGATTTTATATATTATGTTTTTTCTGATGGTCTCTTCAAATACCTTTCTGACTTTCAATGTTTCATGCACCACACCTGCATGAAACATCAGTAAACTACTAATATAATTATAATAATAAAAAAATTAAAAAATCTAATTTTATGCAAAATGTCTGAATGGGCGAGGCACTAAAAAGTGACACCTTGTTTTATTCCTCTCTTACTTAATTCAGTGACCACACAAGACATTTTTCAAACTGCTATGACATCTATTCTTCTATAACTGTATAAGGTGGTGAAAGTGGTTCACGAAAATTGATCAGACAATCACTGTAACCATTCAGATACATGGCTGTCTGGACATACTACTGCTAGAGTTGTACTAACAGTAACACCCAGCTCTCTTCCCTTCCCTGTTTAGAACACACAAACCTTCTGTCACTGTGCTGATTAAAAAAAAAAAAAAAAATGGTGGGAGGTTAGAACTGGTCAAACAGAATAACTGCCAGTAACTTAAATTTGACTGATTGCTGATATCATATAATGCCCAGCATATATTTATGATGCTGCTGTTAACTGGTAAAATACCAGAAATTACCAGTTAATGTGAACCTTGTAATTAACAATAACACCATCTGGTATTCTTACTGGCCAGAAGGTTTGTTGCTGACAGTCCTATTCTGACAGAAGGTAAAAGAAGACAGAGGCCAGTATAACAAGTAAACAACTGAAGTTTTCTTCAACCTAAGAACTAAAAGTCTTAACAGTTATCACAGTTCTTGCACATACATAAATTTGTGAGACACAAAACTATAAAATGCCATTTACATTGACTCCTAAGAGGATGTATTTGTAGAAGAGAAGAGTTGATTTGTTCTCCTCCACAATCTGCTTCTGGCCCCGAGTGCCTTGCTTTCCTTTCGGCTGAAAATGAAACAAAGTCAATGTCAATGCAAAATTGGATAAATTCATCATAAGTTAAGGCCATGTTCAACACAAATGGACTGTGAGTGTGATTCAAACAGAATATATAAATTATAATAGTTATACTTACTTTATTACGAAAACATGACTCAATAAAGTAAGGATGGTTTATTTATGAATCTGTTAGTGTTACTGTACTACTTCTACTATTACTACTACTGCTACTAGTGCTAGAACACTGTATTAAATTTATAACTGGTTTAACTGATTAAGCAACCTGCTGCTTTGAGACTGTTCCACATGTATAATCTCAATGAGTCAATCAGTAAATCACTAAAACAGTAAATGTCAAATTCCACTCTGACATGGCAATATCACAAATTAACCCTATTCATTTTCTGTGTATTATAATTAATATAAATTAATAAAAACAATAACAACAAAATATACACAAATAATTGTTTTTACTTCCAAACATTACAGAATACGTCATTGGTTGGATTTTCCACAAATGGTTTCATTCACATTTGACTTATTCCATAAATTTATGTAATTATCTAATATAAATTAATTACAATTATTATTATTATTATAATATATTATTATTTCATAACTACTATTAGCAATAACTAATAAAGTGTAATGAATAATGTTGTGCAGAGATCTGTCAGCTACATGACATTTTCAGTCTGTTTATTACAATATTAGATATTTGATGAGGGAAGAAGTGGACATGGTTAACTCGGAAAATTTCCACTGCTGACATCGACTGATCAAATGGGAGTTGGGACAGAATTAGAAGATTCTACCTCAGTGAGTCTCAATGCCAATGGAATCTGACTGCCTTTCCTATTAGGGGAACCATATGACGTTGTTATACTGGGACCAAGGTGTTGGAGTAAATACACAGTCCTAAAATATAATATACGGTCGTTTGCTCTTCTTTCCATCGAATTTGAAATGATAATTCTGTTGTCAATATCGCAATCACTAATATCAGTATCACTGTATCAATGAATGATCAAATATCAATATATTTTATTAAGAAGTCTGATCGTCTTATTAATAATATCATCACGATCTTCACTAGTTCATAGCAAACAATGCATGCCACTTCATTGTTTGTATGGTTCGTTTTGTGCAAGAAGGGTGGTCAGTGCGTGTACCATAAATATTTTATAGTACACACTGAGCACCCTTCTTGTCTTCAACTAAAAACAAACCATATAAACAATAATGAAGTGGCATGTAATGTATGCTATGAGGACAGTAAAACTTATGTTGATAAAAACTGATGGATAAACACTATACCGGCATTTCTGTAAACTGAAAACAGCTGTCGGCTCGACGCCAACGTGAAACGCTTATCCCGGAACTGCAACAATTTTGACGAGTTGCTTCCCTTGTACCGCTTGACGCTTTTCCGGTCTCCGCTCTAGCCAGAGAAGTCACTGCCGCGTTCCGTCGCTGTAGTAACAAACTATGGTGCCTTACGAACGTCAAAAGCACACAATTGTAATATGTCCATTGAATATTTACTAGCAAATCATTGTAATCATGCCTTTCACGCTACACTTAAGTACAGCTGAAAGACACAATTACAATTACATAGTAATAATTTTAATCATGTAGTAATAATCACAATTATGTAGTAATAATTAATTACAATCATTTGGACATCTGTACACTATAGTTCTGTGCTTTTGACATTAGTCAGAACTGAAGCCCATTGGAACCACACATCAGTGTGAAAACACATTTACAATTGGGGTGGGGGAGAGTGGGGGTCTTCCATTGTGTACTTACTTGTATTTGTTGTTGACTGGGTGTAAAACATCAAGTTACTTACTTACTTACTTGTATTTGTTGAATGATTGAGGCCACTTTAGGGCCTACTCACTGTTGATAGGCTGCATGTCTGGGCTTACTGATAACTAACATTGTGGTAAAAGAAAGAAGACAGAATCTTAAATCAGTTGTGGTATTGTTTGTAGAGGTGACTTTCAATAAGTTGAAGGCATGGGAAGACTGAATGTGATGGATGTTTGAAGGGAGAAAATTAGGGTCAGTTGTGTTTTGACATCATAATTGAAAACAAATACATAGTAATAACAGATTTTTCACACAAGTAAAACCTGATGCTTACTGATGATCTTGCCAGCATAAGGATGTGTGTCAAGTGCATGCTTCGGTATACATGTGTGGGTGCAACAGATACGGTTAAAAAAAAGATGGACTTTCCAGAAGTTACTGAAATGTATAGTAACTGTTTAGTCAAAAATATTTCAAAATAACTGCAAGTATTTGTGGTAACTTCTGGAAAGAAAATGTTGATAATTTCTTTATTTGGCCATAATAAATATCCAAGTTTCTGCTTTTAACACAGTCACTAAAAAGAAAATTTTATTTGATTTTTGCTTGTATATGACAGTTTTCTCACTGAGGAAAAAACAGACATATTTGTCTAAATCATCCAAATCTGTTTTAACTGAATATTTCAGTTAAGCAAAATTGTCCTTCACCTCTCTGTCTGTACAGTGTTTGTTTGTTTATTTGTGTGTGTGTGTGTGTGTGTGTGTGTGTGTGTGTGGTGTGTGTGTGTGTGTGCATCTTTCACATAGTTACGCTTGAACCCTTTTTGATGCCTGCATTAGGTGTTAGCTTTTTGTTAAATTGCTGATAACATTTTCTATCTCGATGTACATTATGTGTATCATGCTTGTTCAGTGCCTTGAGCTGCAGGGTAGGTGCTTTACAAATGTCCCCATTATTATTATTATTATTATTAAAGATGAAGTTGGACCTATATGGTGTGTGTGTGTGTGTGTGTGTGTGTGTGTGTGTGTGTGTGTGTGTGTGTGTGTGTGTGTGAGAGAGAGAGAGAGAGAGAGAGAGAGAGAGAGAGAGAGAGAGAGAGACAGACAGAGAGACAGACAGACAGACAGACAGACAGACAGACAGACAGACAGACAGACAGACAGAATGAGAGGCAGGCATGCATGCATACAACATTAACATTGTACACAAATGATCATGGAGATCAGAGGTTTATTGAAATCATAAGTTTGTTTACCTCTTTAATGATCCACATTGATTCACTGTTTCATACATATGTTTGGAACTAATCCTAATTCACACAAAAAAAGTACACACAAAACAAAACACACAAAACTGAATTAAAACTGACTGAACTCACAAGCCTTAGATTTATCATTGCCCAAGGTGTGTAGAGTTTTGTTCATTTGTACTAAAATATGGTGTGGAAAGCAAAGCCCTTATAAATAAGGACAGAAATAAACCCGGGTTGTTGCCTTTTGGTCTAGCACTTGGTCCAGTTATTAATAACACTACATACAGCATCTAGTTTGGGTGCAAAGAGATCATTGGTACTGAAGGGGGGGAAAAGAGAAAGAAAAAAATGGACTGACAAACATTTAACAATTTTAGTTTAATCAAGTTGTAAACCTTCACTGTGACTTTGAACTTCACAAAAGCAATCAAATCTTTTCACAAGAAAATGATGATGATGATGATGTACCATAAAAATGAGTTTGGGTTTGGGGTGGGGGTGGGGGGGGGGGAAAGCACTGAAAGCAGAAGAATGAACGTGAAAGCCCTTTGTCAGCAAAGCAACATGAGGTAGGGAAGGCAGAAGCAGAAATCCAAGTCAACAAATGGGTGGGACATAAAGAAAGGCATACACCTGGTTAAAACAATAATTGTGTCTGGACCTTTACCAAGTTAGTTAGAAATTGGATTTTAACATCCTATTAGCTTCAGGATGGGCAAACTCTGTCATGAGCAAATTCCCACTTAAAAACTCTTCTCATATATATATATATATATATAAACCCTTTCTCAAGTCAACAAAATCAGTACCTACACAAACATAAAACAGAACACACATACACAAACATCAAACATATTTTCGAAGAGTTAGTACCTTCAATAATACCCATGTTGAAAGAGCACGTAAAGCTAGGACATGCTGGTATCACTGACCATTCCGTCTATTTATACCAGATTAAACAAAAATATCAAAAAGGAATGGACAGAAACAATAAAAGATCAAAAATACAAACATTATGCAACTGCATAATGGCAAAGACCAGTGCCATATGGCAGCAAGCTGCACATACCATCTACCAACTATCATCTCCTAGATGCTCAACAAGGGCCATACAAAAATGACTAACTCTTAACTAAAAAAAAATGAGATTTTTTTTTTTTAAGCCAGAAGGATGGCAAAAAAGGACAAGACAGAAAGAGCAAGAGAACTAGGCAGAAAAACGAGAGTGGAGATAGGAAAGAGGAATCAAATGACAGCCCTGAGATTCCAGACATGGGGAAAAACATCAGACATCCCCAGCCTCCCTTCGGGGCACCTTTACCAAACATACCCATACCATGCTCTGAGCTTTCTTTGAGGTCCATACAGCATATAAACATCAACTCTACTAAAGGTACATCCTCACTTGACAGTCTTGTCATTGCAATTTTTTTTAAACCTGAAGTGTCTAAGGCTAGGTATCTATCCATCTATCTGTGTACAGATCTGATGTAATCACCATGACATTGCAAAAATGCCAGCAAAAGTGCCTATGATGATGCAAGTACATATAGTGATACACACACACACACACACGCAAACGCACACACACACAAGTATCTGCTAATAGTAACTGTCGTTTTGTACCAACACTGAAAATTACTACCAACGTTCATACTGTCATATCACTGCACTAAAAATTAGCTTGTGTAGAAAATGAAGCCTGCGTTATCCTCAAGTGTTTGAAAATTATATCTTTACCCTTCTGGCTGGACATCTTCAGCTGTATAACAGTCATGACAGCTTCGGTTGTGTAATGCAATCATAACAACAACTTTGTATTTAACACAGTCACGGCAAGAAAACCTTCAGAACTGAGTAGTTTCAGATCTTTTTCAACTATATTTCATTTATAACTGCAAACAAAAAATTCTCAATGCAGAAAATGCACACCTTTTGTGTTCATCTTCATCCATAAAATGGCCACAATCAAAAAGCTGAAAACACCCTGTGTCATTTTGCGTGGGTCTGACATGAGAAACCAACAATAAAAACAAGCAAAAACTGTATTCTGCAACTGTAAAATCCCCACAGGTGTTTTCCAGTCTCTGACTAGTTCTCTCCAGACTGTGTGGCACTTCTGAGTGCATCTTGCTTCTTGTATGTCCATTGAATTAGTATACATCTGCCATTTTGATTCTGGTTGCAACTTTTAGATACATGCACTTGCACAAGCAAATTTTTGACAGATCAATGTGCAGTAATGTTAAAATGTCTATCACGCATATAGACATATTTATATATATATATATCCATATAAAATTAAGTATCCATTGCAGATCTGTGAATATGAAGGAAAGGCACGTTTATCCACTGCAGTGCATGCCTGTTATTACTCATGCTCTACACAGCCAGCTTCCAGCCTCCATTACAGCTGACTCACACTGCTGTGTTACTGGTGATTGAAGACCCTTCAATGGAAAGCCAGATTTCCTCACTCCATGGACCGCTGACACTTTCTTCTTGAGTCCGGCATTTGATCGTCCCTGTGGCGCGGATACGCAACCGCACAGCCACAGGCTCCGCCTCTTGCGCTCGTGAGTAGCGCCCCACAATGATCTTGTCTGATGTAAAGTACACCCTCAGAAGTGGCAGCCGACTGTCTAAGAGAGTGGTCCACCCCTGGCCACCGTCCACCTCAATGTTGTAGACTAAAGATTTGAACTGTCCTGCATTGGCAGGCGGTAACCACTTGATCTCTGTCTGCGTGGGCGTGTCGGCCCCAAAGATGTATGTGGTCTTGTCCAGTGTGATGCTCTGTGGTTCCAGCTCTTTGGAGTCTCCCATGATACCCAGACGGTGTCCCACTGATCCCAGCTCTGGCAATCTGCACGCACAGGCAAGCACACTGATCACTGCCATCCATGCAAAATGCTGCTTGGTAAAACTTGTCCACTGTTTCTAGGAGTACTCAAAAAAGGAGCAACATCCACTCTTCAGGAAAAAGTACTCACAAGCCCATGACTAAAGAACATCCTGTAAAAGACCATTGCCTGTTAAATTAGCATATCATGAGTGACAGATGCAACAATTACTAGCCAATCAGCAAGCACAGATGGAACACATCACTATTTTGACTGCCATTTTCCTGTGACAGGTGATTTGTTCAGAATCATTTCCATTTGGTATATATATATATATATATATATATATATATATACATATACACACACAAAATCAACTGCCCTGCCCCCCCAGCACAGTTTGCAAGAGTTCACCAAATGGAAATGATTCTGAACAAATCACTTGTCAGAGGAAAAGGGCAGTCAAAATAGTGATGTGTTCCATCTGTGCTTGCTGATTGGCTAGTAATTGTTGCGTCTGTCACTCATGATATGCTAATTTAACAGGCAATGGTCTTTTACAGGATGTTCTTTAGTCATGGGCTTGTGAGTACTTTTTCCTGAAGAGTGGATGTTGGTCCTCTACTATTTTATTCCCAAGCCTAAATCTGACATATATATATATATATATATAAAATCAATAAAAATAAAAATAACTCAAAGCTTTAAAATTTAAATCAATAACACTTTCTTCTAGCACAACAACCTCCTTTTCAAGTTTACACTTTGATCTCTCTACCCATGGGACTGCTACTACAACTAGTCAGAGATAAACTAAAAGAACAAGCAATTATGGAAAGAAGGACAAGTGTGAGTCAGACTTTCTACAGTTGAGTTGCCAGAAATGTGAGAAACAGTTGGTTCTGATACCACAGTGTCTGGCAGAGTAAGGCAATTTGTTCCAAACTTGGGGTCCACAGCAAGAGAAACAGCCAAAACCATGCTGTTTCCTGTTCACTTTAAATAATCTTGTATCATAAGATTACTGAAGGGTGAATTATGGTGTGTATGCTTGAAGATCTGACAGGTATACATATATATATATACGTAGTATATATATGAACAAAGCTAGTCATTACATTGATAGCTTGCTTTGTATGCGATGTGCAACCCACCTGAAAATACTATATTTGAATTTGTTTTGTCAGGATTTTCTTCCATCATAATTTCATCTGAACCATGGCATACTTGTGCTAATACTGCACAGTCTTGGCAGATACTGTCTGTCCATTTTCCATTAGTGCCTAAAAGGAAAGGGAACTGGGGCTGACTATACTCATAAACAACTGTGGCAGGGAAGAGAGTCTGAGCGCAGGCCTGGAGCTGTTGCCTGTAGTGTGGGCAGAGAACTTACTTTTCCCCAAAACCAGTGCTGATTTGGAGCTGTTGCCTGTAGTGTGGGAACAGAAGATAACTTACTTTTCCCCAAAACCAGTGCTGATCTGGAGCTGTTGCCTGTAGTGTGGGAACAGAAGATAACTTACTTTTCCCCAAAACCAGTGCTGATCTGGAGCTGTTGCCTGTAGTGTGGGAACAGAAGATAACTTACTTTTCCCCAAACCGGTGCTGATTTGGAGCTGTTGCCTGCAGTGTGGGCACAGAAGATAACTTACTTTCCCCCCAAACCAGTGGGTGATTTGGAGCTGTTGCCTGTAGTGTGGGCACAGAAGATAACTTACTTCTTTCCCAAACCAGTGCTGATTTGGAGCTGTTGCCTGCAGTGTGGGCACAGAAGATAACTTACTTTTCCCCCAAACCAGTGCTGATTTGGAGCTGTTGCCTGTAGTGTGGGAACAGAAGATAACTTACTTTTTCCCCAAACCAGTGCTGATTTCCATGGAAGGAATGGAGGGGATGCGACCAACCATGGAATCAAGAGAAGGAAGCCGTGAAGGGGGATGTTTTCGACCGTCATGCTCCTCAGCTGCACCCCCATTCTTGCTTTCCAACTCATCCTTTTCCTTCCGACCATCTGCTTCCATTTGCAGTTTCGTCCATTCCTCTTTGATGCGGCGAACGTCGTCGGATTCTCCTAGTGCTTCCGTCAGATCCCCTCGTAGGTCATCTTCAAGTTCTGCCATTTTGCAGCGTGCATCTCCCACCTGTAACAGTCAAATGGTTTCTGATTACTCTGCCATTGTGCAGTATACATCTCCCACCTGTAATGGTCAAATGGTTTCTGATTAATCTGCCATTGTGCAGCATGCATCTCCCACCTGTAATGGTCAAACGGTTTCTGATTAACAGCTGTTGCTTGTGTGACAGCTGTTTGAAAGTCCAATGATGATCAAGCCATGTGGAACTGATGTGAAACAAACTTGGTTGAAGCTCTCAGCTGCGACTAATGTCTAGATAAAAATATTTGTTTTAAAGCATTGTCTAATCTGGGTTTCAAAACTGTAACCTCTTGATTCTAGTCTAGTTTAATAATAATAATTTATTGATAATAACTGAACATTTGCCTTAAAGGACTGACTGAGCACTTGAAACCTTATCTCACCTAACAAGCATGGTGTGCATACATAATTATGTGCAAACTGCTAGCCAGACAAAACTACAAAGACATCACTATAATAATAATTATGTGTGTCAGGTCATCTGACACTTGATGGTACAGCTGATTTGACACATGTATACCATACCAGTGGCACTCATCTAGATTGAACTTGGTGTGGGGATGGGAGTGCGCATATTGTGATAATATATATAATACTAATAAAGTAATATACTATGTACGTGCCTATTGTGATAATAATATACTAGTTACTGCACATGTGGGGTAATTCATTCAGCAAGATTTGTTTTAATTCAGTATAAAATCCATGTTTATTTGAAAACTCTCTCTCTCTCTCTCTCTCTCACACACACACACACACACACACACACACACACACACACACACCACACACACACACACACACACACACACACATCTTTTGTGTCATGTGTTTATTGTAATTTCTTTCAGCATTACATAATGGAGGGGGGGAGTTACACACCCATACATCAGCTACCATCATACACCTCTAAGGTGAAACTAAATTGAGTCACTGCTAGTGCTACTATAGTTGTTCTTGCAGTTCAAATCAAATAGCTATTCAAATGTTGTAGTGACTAGTACACACTGTAGGGAGTGTAGCAAATGCATGGAGTTCATAACGTTCAAACTGATTGTTGTCATGAGACACAATATCAGTGACTGCGTTTGACATTGTTCAAACCAGAGTGCCATCTATAACTAGTATAAGGTGGTGAAGGTGGTTCATGGAAACATATATAATCACTGTAACTGGTCAGAAACATGGCAATCCACACTACTAAGTACTACTACTACTAGTGCTCTCCTGGCAAACACCCAGCCTCCTTTCCCCATCTAGACCCCCCCCCCTCCCCCCAACACACACACACACACACACACAAATACAAAAACATACATGTGTATGCATACACTGACACACCCTCTCTCACTGCCCGGCTACTTTTTTGTTTTTGTTTTCTTTTTGCACACCAGTCAAACAACATAACAGCTAGTATGTCTGAGCAATTGCTGATTTTTTCCCCAAGTATATAAATTATAATGTGATCTTAACCAGTAAAATAGTTAAATACCAAAAATTACTGGTTAACGCAAAACCCCGATTACTTTGCTATGTACAGGCTGAAGGCATGTCTTGTACTCAGTTGTAGACAATATCAACACTTGTGTATCTAACAGTAGGCATGAGTGAGTTTAAACTACCATTACAACTCAACAGGGATATTGCACTACCTTATTTTCACCATTAGAACTTAAAGCTAAATAATTGTTGTTGTTGGAACTTTGACAAACTACAGTATAATCTTAGCATGAGTGAGTTTAAACCACCATGATCACACAGCAGGGATATTGCACTACCTTATTTTCACCATCAGAACTTAAAGCTAAATATCTGTCATTGTTGGAACTTTGACAAACTACAGTATTATCGTTTGTTGCAAGTCCTGTGGAAAGACAAAGACCATTCCACATTAATCCACTGCGTGGCACGTGCATTTAGCAGCAACACAAACTTCAGAAAATAACACTCTGTTGTTATGACTAGCACTGTTGTAGCACTAGCAGTAGCATGATTAGAACTAGATATGTACATGTATACAAATGAACAAAACAAAATAAACATACATAATAATAATGCTTGAAAGAAGTGTATCTGACATGCCATGCATGATTTAATTTATATCACACACACAGTAACATTTATAAACACAGCGTCATGTTATGATGTATATAATATGTTATACACTACACTCTACAGCCAATGTCTCTACAGCTGAATGTCCTTATGAGGACAATAAAACCACGCAGCACTGTATTACATGACACACTCAATTACCATTTGAGAATACTCATCTTGATGTCAGTCACTGGAGGTGAAAATCCAAGAACTATAAACTTGTCAGAAATCACTGGCCATAACAGAAAGATAAAAAAAAATCTCATTGGACCCATAATCTTTCATGACAAATGGCATATGGACGTTAGTAAGACAAATAGTACGAAGACCACTCGTGAATGAACTATGGAGGCACAGTTGTTTTCAGACCAGTAAGCTGAGTAAGTGTAAAAAATACAGAAAGAACTGTATACATCTGTACATGTATTATACTATTAAAAGCGACATCAAAAATAAACTACACAAAGTACAAACGCGCGCAACACATACACCAACCGTCTAACGTGAGCTGTTCCTACGTGTACATTTTACGATGAGTATGCGACAGGTAAAACTGAACAATTCTGTGTCATCGCTGAAACACACCTGCTGATCCACACGCCGACATTCGTCACCCGAAGGCTAAAATTAATGACATTCACGGTATCGACACGGTCAATGGCAGACCACATAACAACCAACTCTGCAATAAAAACGGTGCATTAAACTCTATTCACACCTTGACGAACAAACACGGCGGCGACACAGTCAAAGATTATACGTTCCCCGAACACACATGCTATCTGCGCGTGTCAAAATACCTGCCCCAACCTGCCGTTATCAGACTGTCAAAACGACTGACGACTGAAACAGCCAGCAGTACTTACACTCGCTCGGTTTCTTTTCAGTGTGCGCGAAATGCAGTGTAGTGAAAACACCGCCGACTTCTGGCCCGACTAATCAGTCAACAGTGGGTCGAAGACTTTTCTGTAAATGTTGGTCATGCAATATGTAAGTGGGTCGAGTCCGACACCGTGACAAGTGCAGCAGTATAGTCAATTAGGACTGGGTTAGGCCTATTGCCAGGAGCGGACAAAGTTCAATAAAGTTCCAGCCGCCTTGAGGCGAGGACTGCACAGCGTAAGGGAGACAACACCAGCAACCCCGTTTTTGACAGGGTATGCAGTTGCTCCCCTTTAGCATTCCCCTCTCTTCTCTAATTTTTATATCCATGTGTGTAGAGTCCATTATTTTGTGTCTGTGGTGTGCGGATCAAGAAGAACACAATGTAATATCAGTCCTATTTTTCTCTCTGCTCTCCCTTCCAGTTTGAAAATAATACCATTAAACCATAAATGTGATAACATTAATTCCCCTTAACTGCCCCAGCACGTAAATTTTCCGGGCTGAAAAGTGCACAGAAACACGCCTGCAAACAGCATATTTGATGGGCCTATAACAACTCTACTTTCAATGCTGTGCATTTTGGTAGATGTCCTTTCATGTGCTCATGCGAAGAGGGGGGAAAGCCTTAATGATTTAAAATCTGGCACTTCTATTGGTCGTTTTTCGAGTGACGGTGGGGCAAGCTCGACAGTGAAAGGGCAAAATTCACCATCGCAGTGGTTTGTAGAACTTGCAGTTGTAACATGCAAATTTTGGGGGTAAGCACCTTTTTCAAGTGATGAAACAACAGTTACACAACAGTTAAATGGTGAAAAATGAAAAAAATGTAGGCTACTTATCTGCTTGTGGTGTGTTGGAGTCCTGTGTTTTAAACAATTGTTGAAACATTCTTCCAAACACTGGACACCAAAACACCTCAACCAAAGCGGTTGCCAACATTTTTATTTTTCACAGTTTAATTATTGTTTTGCTTGTAAAAGAAACATACCCTGAAAATTTGTACGTTGTGTATTGCCACACTGAATAAGCATTCTTTTAAAACTTTTATGTGTTTGGATCTTGTTTTAGAATGCTAGCAGTCAGCTTTGTTTCTGCTTTTTTGTGGTTGAACATGTATGCAATTCATTCAGTGTAAACACATTCATAATATAAAACCAAATTATGTTATTGTCAATTTTATTCCATACACTACAATTGCCTCTAGTTCATGATATTACTGAGTATAAGGCACTAAATAATGATAATGACCACTCTTAGTGCACCTAGCCCTGTGCATATATTATCTATATATATATATATATATATATATATATATATATATATATATATATATATATATATGACAAATACCCCTACAAGGAGCGCAAAAGAGACCACCACACAGCAACCACACCACAAGAGACCACTGTTTTAAAGGCAGCATTGGGGAGACTTCTGAGTGACATGGTGGAGCACATAATATGGGCTTTTGCAAGTGCATAGAACCATCTTGAACTGAATTGAACTCAACCCAAGTTACAACAAAAGCACCCCTTAACACGGTATGCATTACATCCACCCACCCTACACAAACACATGCAAGAGTGCATGCATGCCTGTACACACATGTACAGTGTACACACACACACACACACACACACACACACACACACACACACATGCATCCCATATGCTCACGCACATTTTTATTTCTGTTGGGGCTTAACAGCAACAGGAATCTCTTACGGTTTATAAGGGGGGGGGGGGGGGGGGTGAAGGGGGGGGGGGGGAGGGAGGGGAGTATAAATTACCTATGTAATGCTTGTCTCAAGTGCTTTGACCTGAAGAAGCAAGCAAGACCGCCACCATCAAAACACTAGAGAGATTTAGATTAGGAACAAAACATGCCGCAATTTATTGTCTGTTGGAGCTGGGAAACACCAGAAAAGACCCAATGTGATGATGTCACACATCCACTTGCTGGCTGAGTGATGATGCTCCACTACCCCCCCCCCCCCCCCCCCCCCCCACCCCCCACCCACCCACTGACACACGCATGCGCACACGTGCGCGCGCGCCGCACACACACACACACACACACACACACTGACACACACACACACACACACACACACACACACACACACACACACACACATACAACACACACACACACACACACACACACACACACACACACACACACACACACACACACACACACCATAACGACAGTAATATATGTGACCTCGATCTTGTAACAATAACAGAAGAAGAAAAGATCGAGTTATCAACACGCTGATAGCTGAGTGACACTGGGAACAAGCGAAGATAGTGAAAAATCACCATCTACGGCTAAGCTACTAAGCTACAGTCTCACCTACCCTCCTCCACCCCACCCAAACCGTTGCGTAAGCGCCAGAATCTGCGGCTTACCAAACAGACAGTAAGCGTTCGAGTAGAGAGGTTATGTATAATACACCAACCTACAAAACGGGTTTGTCACAACACTGAACATAATGCTGCAGGCCTACCGGTACCACATCCACAATGAACCAATCTTCTTTCTTTCCCCAAGACATTTTCTGATTCTGGAATGACTCCCTGTCGACCACGCACATATCATAATGTACGATCAATGCTTGTAGCTTCCACGTGAAGAACCAGATTTGGAGCAGACGATCATTCGTAAACGGCGCAGTTCTTAATCATTGAAACAACTTAATTCTCAGGTATCTTTAGCTAAGAATTCGTCTGCTAACGGAATGTTTTAATTTGCTGAAAGAGTCGGTAACTGTAAAATGTAGGTACTTGCTCGTTGACAGCAATTTGCTATCAGTGGCTTTCTAATATTCTTGCAAGAGAAACTAGACATCTAATGGGACCTGGGATTTAGTTTTACCGACTGATCTGCGTTTTTTCTGCTTTGAGTTTTGATTCTGTTGTTTCTGTTGTCCACATTGCCTGAATAAGTTACTTCGATTACGCTGTGTTTATAAAATAAATTTATGATGAGAGTACTTATAATTATGAAGGAACATGCGTGTAAGGAGAATGTGCATGGAACCGCGTGCAACATGATGCACAGGCAGTAGGTGAACATGAATGCTATGTACTTGTCTTCGGAGCAGTTCAGTTCTGCCTACAGTTAAAGTGACTTGCCTCCCTTGAAGTCCCATTGCGAACAGGAAGGACAACGAACAAAAAGTATAATCGATATATAAGGTTAACAAAAGTTGATCACAGGTCACGGCAGTCAGAACTGAAATCAACAACGAAGCGTTGTATTGCTTACGTCAGAAACGCAGAAACAACGGCGATATTTGGTTCAACGACCGTCAAGTAAATGCGTCAAAACCCGTGCGGACAGTAACTGTTTAGACTAATGGCTTATGGCATAATTTTTTTTAAATTTTTTCTAAGAGAAGAGGATTGTGAAACTAGGACGTGTTACGAAAATCATGTACCACAGTGTTTTGGATGTGACTGGCAATTTTAGAGTCAATGATGTTTTTACAAACCTGATCAAATGGCACTGGCCATCACTAAATGAAGCACATTTTGCCGATCGACTACAAAGCATCAGTAGCACTTAATTTGAACTAGGTAAACGTGCATGGGAGTAAAATAATTTAAAATGTGACTTAGCAGCGCTTTAACAGAGAAGGCCATATCACCATCTGAGTTAGATTGTTGAAGTGTTGCTTTACGTCCACAGAAACCGAAGGTTTATTAGGGACGGGCCTGAGTTAGATGCTACAACCAAGTGTAAAAGCGATCAATATAATACCATGCAACATGGTGCGAAGGATCTGCATGAGGAAGTGCTTCTTCTGTTGTCGGTGCCGACGATGGATGTGTTTGCGACATGGATGGGGACCTACTGCATGTTTCTGCCTACTTGCCATTGTGTCCTTATTCATATCGATAACCTCTTTCGCTTATGCATTCCGGCATCAGTTGTATGACACTTTCATCAAGTGCTCAGAAGAAGCATCTCAAAACTACATCCGTGACTATGTAAGTAGTAAGAACTAAAATGCAGGAAACATGTATAATATATATATATATATATATATATATATATATATATATATATATGTATTTATTTTCTGAGTGTGCTCATGACATGTACTGATGTAGCCAATGTAACTATAGTGTATGTATGGTCAATTATAATTACAACTATGTGAAATATTGTCCTACTCCTAGACAGTGTATTAATAATATAGCTGTCAGCTCCATATAATAGTTGATACTAAACTATAATAGTTAATACTAAACTATAAATAACAACTGACAGGTTGTGTTTGCCATTTTTCCAGCCTGTGGAAAGAATACAGATGAAATTTATAAGTAAAAGTTTTGTTTACCTGATTATTTTAATATAAATTTATTTTCAGTGTAGCTTCTTGAGCTGATGTGTCAAGGAAACATTTTCATTTTTATGCACTGTGCAATTATGAACAATAAAGATGTATTTTAAATGACTGACAACTACATAAACTAATCACTCTAATGACATATAATAATAATAATAGTAATCATTATCATCATCATCATGTATATTTATCATGTGCTTATCAGTGAATGTCCTGAGTACTCGCATCATACATATTAACAATACATAGACTTGATATTCTATACACATGTAGAGCATAGTCTTACCAAAACAATTTACTTAAAGTATTAATATATATATATATAATGTGTAAATTGCATAAATTACTAGTTTGTTTATTATGTAACTTTTGTATTTTCGGTAATTGTTCTTTGAGTTTTAAAATATAAAATATGTGTCATTGTGTACTATGATGTGGTTAATGTTCAGCTACGTTTTAAATTTTTTGATGAGATAAAGTGATCTTGAATCTTGAAAACAAAAACAACAAAAAACGTAGGAAAAAAATAAAATCTGGTGTATGCTACCTGTGTTTCAGTGCCAGTTGTACAAAGAGGGAAAGGTCACAGGATCCCTGTGTGGCCCATTGTGTGAGGCAGAGCAGGTCAAGTTCAGCAAGTGCACAGACTTCCATGCTGGCAAACGAGTGGACATCATGACATGCTCCGATTTCTGTGTTCCTGGAGAGACCGTTGCTGCTGTGCTCAAATCTTCAAATGATAACATCTCAGCTCAGCTCTCCAACCATCCAGACATACTCCCCGAAGGAGTGCTGTCAGAGAATTTTGTCACATACACAAACAAGATGATTCAAAAGATGCTGTACTGGGAGTTGGGATTCCAGCCATTTTCGTCTGAGACTAATATGATGGCAGTGATGTGGGAGAAACGCTACACCAAATTTACAAGAAGTTTAAGAGAGAAAAGGGCTGCTTTTAGGACTATAATGATGCTAATGGATGAGACAGAGTATAAAATGGTGAAAGCGATGGAGAGCAGTGGAATTGTGCCTCATATCTATGGGACCTGTGGTTCTCTCTACCTTCAGGAGTCATGCCCCCCTGGGTTCCTGGATATGCCAGTTATATCCCTTGGCAGTGGCACGCCTGCCCCAGCATCGTGGCAACAAAAAGCAACAGCTGTGATACAACTTTTACGACTGATTAAGCGACTTGAGCAAGACTTCTCTGAGGTTTTGCATTTGTGTGATGTGAAGGGAAGCAACTTTGGTGTGTGTGCAGATGGTAGTGTGAAAGTGATTGATGCTGACAACGTTTTCTTCCACACCAGCATGATGCAGACTTTCAATGCTTCACAGTGCACAGATCATGGTGACTGCAATTTTTTTGACTGCGGTGGCTGGTGTCAGGTCAACACTGGCCAATGTTATCCAGTTATTACTAACAATAACTTGCAGGTAAATTTATGTAAAACCTCTATGTCACTCTGTTCTACACTTATCTATATGGGTTAGAAAGGATTTAACAATTTTTTTTAATCATAATTATCCCAACGCAACCTCTTGATTATGTACCACAGTGAAGTTAAAATGTTTGGTTGTACCTCAAAAAGAGGAAATTGCTTTCCTCGAGTAATATGTAAAATTATGGTCTTGGTAGAAATGACAGTGCCCAGGAGTGTCAAATATTTTGCCAGGTAGCATTGTTAGCACTTTTAAAAAAAAGTGACTCATAGTCATAACGGAAAATAGATCAAACAGATGTGCAGAGTGTGCCTCAGCAATAAAGCGTGATCCACAAACAAGCAGAAAAGTGAGATCAATGAAAACTATAATATTTTTTTTCTCACTTCTGACATCTGTTGCATTCAGTCCTTCCATGCCTTTAAAACTGCAGTCAAAAACTCACCTCTGCAAACAATACAACAAATGATTTCAAATCCTATCTTCTTTCTTCCCATTTTATAACTTCTCCTAATATCATTATTATTATCATCCAAATGGAAATTTTGTATAAAATTTGCTGCTCCAATTGTAATTCAGTTTTGTATTTGGTGCTCCAACCAAGTCACAGCAAGTTTTACTGTATGTACTGCAATTTTGTATTCGGTAGCACTTCCAGTCAGAGCGAGTTCTGCTGTGTGTAAATTGTAATTGTGTTGGACACTCCCAGTCACAGCAACTGTTGCTGGAATGGTGTTCAGTCACAGTAAGTTTTGCTGTATTTTGCATTTGGTGCTCCCAGGCACAAGGAGTTCTGCTGTACACATGTAATTGCGTTTGGTGCTTCCTGTCACATTAACTTCTGCTGTATCTTATATATAATATGAAATTGTAGTTGATCACTTTTATATAGTGCTATTCTCCACTCTCAGTCAGACTCAGAGTTCTGCTGTATGTAGTTATGTTTGGTGCTCCTTAGTCACAGCAAGTTTTGCTGTATGTAATTATGTTTGGTGCTTCCAGTTGTGGCAAATTCTGTTGTATGTAATTATGTTTGGTGCTTCTAGTCATAGCAAGTTCTGCTGTACATAATTATGTTTGGTGCTCCTAGTCACAGCAAGTTCTACTGTATGTAGTTATGTTTCGTGCTCCCGGTCACAAGTTCTACTGTATGTAGTTATGTTCGGTGATCCTAGTCAGAGCAAGTTCTGATGTATGTAAATTGTAATTATGTTTAGTGCTTCCACTTCTTCCAGTCACAGCTGATGCTGTAATCTTGTTAAGTTTTGTTGGATGTAATTGTGTTTGATGCTCAGTCATAGCAAGTTCTGCTGTACACACACACACACATATATATATATATATATATGTAATCTAGATTGTTTATGGTGCTGCTGGTCACAGAGGTTATGCTTTATGCAGTTCTGTTTGGTGCTTCAAGTCGCAGCAAGTTCTGTTGTATGGAAACTTTTGTGTCTGGTGTTCAGTCACAGCAAGTGCTGTTGTATTATACTTGTGTTTGGTGCTCCCAGTCACGGCAAGTTTTGCTGTATATAATTATGATTGGTTCTCACAGCAAGTTGTCTTGTATGCAACGGTGATGCTCCCAGTCATAGTGAGTTTTGTTGTATGTAGAATTTATGATTGGTTTTAACAGCAAGTTGTCTTGTATGCAACAGTGGTGTTCACAGTCACAGCAAGTTTTGTTGTGTGTAGAATTTATGATTGGTTTTCACAGCAAGTCATCTTGTATGCAATGGTGATGCTCCCAGTCACAGTAAGTTTTGCAGTATGCATTTATTAGTTTTCACAGCATGTTGTCTTGTATGCAATGGTGATACTTCCAGTCACAGTAAGTTTTGCTGTAATAAACAGTATGTAATTATGATTGGTTCTCACAGCGATGAGCAAGTCATCTTGTATGCCACCGTGATACTCCCAGTCACAGCAAGTTTTGCAGTATGCATTTATGATTGGTTTTCACAGCAAGTTGTCTTGGATGCCACTGCGATGCTCCCAGTCACAGTGACCGCTGCATAACTGACCCACAAGCATGACTAATCTGCATGGGAACATTTTTTTGTTACAGATGGTGTGTCGTGATGTGCTGACCGGTAAACTGCCTCACCTTGTGAACTGGGGGGCATTGCTATCTGACGCGCCAGCCTCCGTAGCATCCAAACTGAATGCAGCTCTTGAGGAGTGCCTTGAACAGACATCAGTGGAGTATGAGATCCCAATATATAAGCCCCCAATGTCTTTGCTGACCAAACTTATTCGCCTGCTCGTGCAAAGTCTGGCAGAAGAAGATGCCCTGTGAGTGAATGGCATGCACTGGTGTCATTGCAATTACAGTTGAGTGGTGGGAGCAAGCCCAAGCACGACAAGCAAATTTTAATTCTTATTTTAATTATTTTTAATTTTGGTTTTATTCCTTCGCTGATGAATCTGACATTGTTTAACTGCATAAACTGCTTTCGAGACAGAAAATGAAAATTACCTACTTCATCTCATGCTTATAAAGTTTCATCTTGAGTGGACAAGACAAAAAAAAGAAGAAAATATTTGTAAATAATGCAGTGCTGCTGTAATCACTTCCTGCTGTAACTGCAATAAAAACATTTTTTTGTTTTGAATCTTTGGATATGAACACATTTCAGTACTGAGAATTTATTGCATCTGCAGAGTTGTGTTTGTGTGTGTGTGTGTGTGTGTGTGTGTGTGTTTGTGAAAACCTGAAATCACATCCATAAACACACATAATACATACAGACTGAATACAAAATAACCATATGTAAGCATATATATATACATATTGTACACTTTCAGTTTATAGGGTGGGAAAGACATCTCTTCAAAGTCAATGCGTCTGCTTTATTTTCCCCAAATAAAACAAATCTTAATAAATAATAATAAAGTATCAATAATTATCTTCATAAATAATAATGAAGTATCAAGCAGTACCTCTGAAAGGGATTAAAATTCATCAGCAAAATCACAGTTCACCAACAACACCTAAATCAGTAAGTGTAATCAGACTGAAGGATGATGCTTAAAATGTTCTCACGAACATGCAATAATTATACCAATGTTAACATTTTCAGCAATGGGAAATTCTCCTCGCTGAGCACTTACTCGAATTTGGATGAAAAACAATTGGCTGTAAAAACTAAGAAAGTGAACAAAAAACAAACCAGTTCACATGATGTAGTGTTCTTTTTCCTTTCTATGTGTGTCACCAAACAGAAACATTTTCCCCAGCTGCTTACAACAGCAGGTCTGTTTTGAGAGGTACTGTGGTAGGAACTGATGAAAACCTGACCAACTTGGTGCATCATAAAAAGATCATGCAGTGTCTGTAGTGGTTGTTTTGTGCCAGTACACTCTCCTATTGATTCTTTTGTGCCAGTGTGGGAATAACGCTCTCCTGGGCTAGCTTAATTCAACAATATTGCATGCAAATACTGTTCCAGACAGTCAACTTGGTGTAAGTCTAGAGAGCAGCGCTTTGAATTCAATGAACAAAAATGAGAAGGTCACACTGTTTTTGAAACTTTTAGCCAACAGCCTGACATTACTCAGCTGTATTGTGCTAGTGCCCAGATCAAGTTTCCGATGACCCATTACAGATCAAGTTTCTGATGACCCATTTTCCAAGTTTTTCCCCAGCATTATACCATAGTGATCCCATTGCTCCTGCCTTAATATTGTGTGGTGCTTGAAGCTGCCCAACACTTCTCAAGGAGGCATTTGTTGTGAAGATCTTTGTATATCATTTTGATGCTGTTTACTTTACACACCTAATAGTTTTAATTAGAGGGTGGGAAACTTTCACTCTTCTAATTCACTGCCTGTGCTTTATTTCTCTGCAAATGAAGCAAGTCTTCATTTTACAAACAATAATAAAATCATAAAGTATCAAGCAGTACCTCTGAAAGGGATCTGAGAATGATCGTTTTTGTGTCTTTTTTTCACCAAACATTAAACCATCATCTTGCACCACAGGACCTCCAAAATCAGACCCACTATACAAATGGCCAGGATGTGTTGTACTCCATTAACAATCAGCCATTTGCCCCATTTTGTTTTTAAGGGACTGTCATGATGGATGACGGTGAACATATATCTGGTGAGATAGCAAGTAACAGACCTATGTACAGTATAATGTCCAATGGACTCCCTTTTCAGAAAGATTTTTTTTACTCTTATTTGAAAAATTCTTCAGTTTATCCTGTTAAAAAAAAAAATGGATTAAAGTCACTGAAACCTGTATGCACAGTTTATATATATATATATATATATATATATGTAAACTTGACCAAGGTTTTGAACTTTTAACAATCCTGTTTAAACAGATTTCAACAATTCATTTTTTATTTTATTTTTATTTTATTTTGTCCAGCAGACCAGAAAACAAGTTGATTATATCTCTTAAATCATGTATTATTGTATTATGTTCATGATCATGCCCATGTATCATAGCAATCACACAATTTGGCAAGAAACAACCTGCACAGTCATCTTTCCCACGGTGGAGCAGCACAGAAATTCCATCAATGTCACACACACACACGCACACACACACACACAACCCACTAGCATGAAAGAATAAAGCTATACAGTTATTTATCACCATGCACATTTAAAACAAGGATGCCAGATCAAACCACAGAACACACTTTACATAGGCCAAACCAATGCACACATTTCCAATGCGCCTTTCCTCATTCAAACAACTGACAAAAGTTATGAAAAAAAAGAAGCGCTGCAACCTCTGTTTAGATGCTGGGAGTGGGACAGTTCTGAGGTAAAGATGGTATGACACAGACCGAAGAAGCAGAACTGAAATCAGTGGGGTGGGCATCCCAGAAGGGAAGGGGTGTAGAATAATCAAAGCTCTATTCAACAGTGTAAAAACGGTGTTAAATAGAGCTAGGTGATAATCAAAGCTCTATTCAACAGTGTAAAAACAGTGTTAAATAGAGCTAGGTGATAATCAAAGCTCTATTCATCAGTGTAAAAACAGTGTTAAATAGAGATAGGTGATAATCAAAGCTCTATTCAACAATGTAAAAGTGGTGTTAAATAGAGCTAGGTGATAATCAAACTCAAAGCTCTATTCAACAGTGTAAAAACAGTGTTAAATAGAGCTAGGTGATAATCAAAGCTCTATTCAACAGTGTAAAAACAGTGTTAAATAGAGCTAGGTGATAACTGAAGCTCTATTCAACAGTGTAAAAATAATGTTAAACAGAGCCAGATGCAGGACCAAGCTTAGTTGATAAGAGTATCAGACCTTGAAGCTGGGTGCAATACAGCAATGGTGCAACCCCCCTCCCCCCACCACCACCCATCAACTTTTAGTGCAGTGCAGACTCTCTTACAGTTACAATGTTCACACAGCCCCTGTGTGTATCTAAACACATACATCAACACCTGTTAAAATCCCAAATACTGGCAGCCATACCACTGGACACAAAAATACTGCACACACTGGCAGAAATGGTTTGCGCTGCTCTTGTGGCTGATGTAACTTTACCCAGGTAAGATGACCCATATGGCATTAATGAAGGATAGAAATCTTTACAAAACAAACTCCGACTTGCTAAGTACTGCAAGTGTAAATGATCTTCATGTGAGTCACAAAGGAACTGTGTATCATGTTCCAAATTTAGACAACACCAAACTACACCACTGTGTGTGTCTCTGTGTGCTTGTGTTCCTGAGCATGTAATGGAGGTCTTGCCTGTTTAGTTTCTTGTGACTTGAACTGCTTGTAGTCATTGCTACTGACATTTTCCGCTTGAAGTGTCTCAACATGGATGTTGTTTATATCTGAATTTTGTACACAGTGCTGAGCTCCATTTTTATGTCAGAGGGTTGCGCTTTAGAAATCTTTCATTATTATTACTGCTGTTCTTTTTCTTAATGAATTTGTACACATTTGGTTTCATTTTTTTTAAAATCAGGTACATTATATTCTTTTGAATTTTTGTCTGCGTACTATGAACACTGCAATGCCATCATTTAAATACGATCATACCACTGTCTACATTGCACTTGTATTTTGTAAGCAAAGTAATCAAGTATGAGATTCACACATCATCATTCAAGGTATTAAAGTAAACTGTACAATGAAAGTCCATGGACATGACCAGTGCCCAGTCTGTGTTTCAGGTAAACAAATAACGTTTTATCAAGTCATGCACATACGCATGCATGCATGAACGCGCGCACACACACACACACACCCATGGGACACATGCACACACACAGTAACACACAAAACGTAAAAAGAAAACTACACCTGTGACTGTGATATCACCCCCACAGCCCCACCCCACCCCAAATAAAATTAAAAAAATAAAACACACACAACACACTAACCACATGCAACACTGTCCTTCTTTCTCACTCAATTAAAGAATTACTGTTTTCACTTAGCATGACACTTGTAAGATCCATCTAATATCACTTATGTGAAAAGACTTCTTTTTTAAAGGAAGAAAAGCTCAGGTTTTGAGACATGTTGATGGGAAGCTGTGCTAGACTTCTACCTTCTTTTGTTTACCCCAGTGTAATGGTAATAAATAACACATTTACTGATGACTGATGCTGGTCCTGCCACTGTAGTCAAGTTAAAGGAAAAGTCTCATGAACAAGCTACTTAATACACATCATTTTCAAAGTGATGCTCCAGTCTTTGCATTACATAATTTACAAGCACCAAGCGGCTCTTTTGCATCTTGGTGAAGATAGTGATAACTGATGCGTGTGTCACTGAAAAGCACTGAAGCAGATCAGACTCTACTTAACTACACTGTTGTTAAAAGGTGCCCCAAGGGAAGAAGTATCATGACCCCTATCAACAGGAATGAGAATAAAATAAGGAAACTCACAGCAGTTTTTCTGTCAATTACGGTCAAATGTCAGAGAAGAAAAACAACTAGAAGTTTAAAAGTCCCCAAAGCATGGCTGTTAGCACTGCCGCTTTGTGACTGGCAGTAACCTTATGAACAAGGACAGCATGGCTGGCACAAGCGTATATTACACCGTGAGCAAATTGTTTTGGCTCAAAAGCTGCAATATGTCCTCAAAACAAAACCACTGAGATTTATGAACACTTCAGAGCAACGAAAACAGATGACAAAAATGAGAACCATATTTATTTCTTCTGTGACCTGTACACAGAAGCAAAAGTTTCTGATGTTCTACCCATGCCAGTCAAACATTCTGGCCACATCAAACCAACATGCGAGAAAGAGCAGAAAATGTGTGACTGAATTCACACATAATTGTCAGTGTTGCTAACGACTTATAAAATTGATATTTTACTCAATGGTACATTCATTTGCAAAATATTTAATGCTGATCATGTTGTTCTCACTTGTTTCAAGCACTCAAGGAGTTATTTTCAATTTGAGTCTGAGAAGGCTGGGTCCTTTTATGTGTTTATCTCTGATCGTGATTGCCATCGGCTTCTACAATACATTCATTGCTATTTTGTGGTGTCCTCTTTGCTTTACCAAGCATACTCCACAACTTGGATGAATTTAGGTGTTCCTAAAGAAAAGCACATGTACCCAGGGATACACAGAACAAAATAGTTAGATTTAGTCAAAATAATGAAACACACAGACACCAGAAGCCCCCAACTGTACAGGTCACCAGCAAGCATACTCGCATGTTGTTAGAGTATTACCGTTAAACATTGCACACATAATACTCAGTAGGTCCTTTTCTGTCTAAATGTACTGTGGGAGAGTGAGAATGCAACATGCTCTGCCATAGATTCTCGTCGGAAACTTCTCCACCAATCGCATCTCATCCTTAACAGGGTCAAAGGTCTGCAGAAGGTCAGAGTAATAGTGCTCCCCATTGATGCCACCCACAATGTACACCTTGCCATCCAGTACACTGGCGCCTGCCTCGCGGATGTTGCATGTGCTCTGACACAGCGTCCACTGGTCAGCCACAGGGCAGTACCGCTCTATGCCGATGATGGGCACCGGGAACCCATAGCCGTCCTCAATGTTGCCCCCAATCACATACAGCTTCTCACTGACTTCCACCATCACATGGTTGCAACGTCCGTGCATCATGGAGGACCGGTCCTCCCAGATGTCGGCCTCGGGCGTGTAGCACACGACGCTACTGCTGCAGCCGGAGAACCGCTGGCCCCCAGAAATGTAGATCTTCCCCATGCACACAGCGCCAGCATGCCCATAGCAAGAGTTGGAGATAGACGCCCGCATTTCCCAGTCATTTTTCGCAATGGTGAAGCACTCCACGGTGCACATGACCATGTTCTCATCCTGCCCTCCCACCGCATACAGCTTCCCATCCAGTGCGACCACAACGAAGTCCTTGCGTGCCTCCGTCATGGAGGTCAGCTCAAACCAAGAGTCAAAGCGTGGGTCGTAACGGAAACAGCGGGCAGTTGCAATCTCATTGTTTTCTGTGCTATCGTACTTTCCTCCACACGCGTACATGAAATTGTCAACAACAACCACGCTGGGGTTGTACAGGGGGATGGTGGCATCTCGCAGGAATCCTTGGCGCGTGTTGCGGAAGGTGTAGAACTCCAGGTTCTGGGCATGGCACATGACGAGAGAGTGGAGGTCTGAGCGTACCTGCGTGCGGCCACTCTGCAACAGTGGCTGCTTGCTGACCACAATGTGATAGTCTTTGGCCTCAGTCAGCAGTGCCGCACACTCAGGGATGTCCTTCATCTCAGCGATGCGGCTCACCTGCAACAAGCAACCGGTTTTACTGAGAGAAAAAAACTCCACACATGATGTGAGCAGGTTTCATGTTCAGATTTAATTTTTTTTTTAATCAACAAACAAATTAGTGCTCAAAATTAAGATGTCACACACACACACAATGTTTTCCATATAAGTTGAAACTATGAAAGGCTTATTTTAAAGAACAATCATTACGACTCACACTGACTCTACATACATGTTTCCCATACAAGCTGAAACTATGAAAGGCTAACTTAAAAGATCAATCATAACGACTCACACTTACAATACACACCCAATGTTTTCCATACAGGTTGAAACTATGAAAGGCTAATTTCAAAGAACAGTCATTATGACTCACACTGACTATAAACACACATTTCCCATACAAGCTGAAACTATGAGAGGCTAACTTCAAAGAACAATCATTACGACTCACACTAACTATACACACGCAACATGTCCCATACAAGTTGAAACTATGCACGTCTTATTTGAAAGCACAGTCATTACCCTTTCAACTAGCTCCTCTCCAGACAGAAGGGGCAGACGAACATTGCTCATGAGATCCGCCACATAGGGTTGTCTCCCTTCCCGGTCGTTTTTGATCCACCGCAAAACCAGCTCAAAAAGACGATACTCTGAATTGACCCGCAGGCTGTTCTCTGCCAGCATGGATGCCACCTGACGGGAAGTGAGCTTAAAGTACTGCTCTGAGTCGGCCACCACCTGCGACAAAAGTAGCACCAGAACAGTAGTCTCCAGACATGCATGGTTTGACAACTGCATCAAATAGTGGAACTCCCGCCCCCCCAAAAACAACAACAACAACAACCAAACAAACCTGCTTTTACATTAAAAGTAGCATGGCCATAATTTCTTTTCAGAATAATAATGATGATAAATTTCTAACACATCCAACCTCAAAGGTTGAATAAAACCCTAAGAGTAAGTGTGCACAAACATGTACTCTTCAACACAACAGGCAATCTACAAACCAGCACAGAACACATTAGTCAATCACAGGCCATGATATTAACATGACCATACAAGTACCACCACTCTCACCAAAACGCATATCATGCAAATGTTTACAAGAAAATAATACAAACAAATTCCCCAGACAAAGAGAATGGCTGCGAGATCTAACGAGTCCACAGAACTGTTCCAGTACCTCAAAGTTTTCCAGAATGAACTGTCGTGCCCGGGAGGACATGCTTCCGAGGGAGTAGAGCTCCGAGAGGTTAAGGATGTCCACACAGTTGTCCACAGTGATGGCCATCTCCAGGTACTTGCTGCACAGCTCCACCGCCACGCTCACCTGCAGGTGGGTTGCTGCTGACAACACTTCCTCAACATTCTCCACTGTCAGCGCCAGCATGCCCGTGTACACAAAGTCCACCACTACCTGCAACACAATCAACCACTTCTCTTCAGAAAAAAACGACTGTTGTCGTGCCATTTGTGGCCATGTCATCTCTTTCTCTGTTTTGTTCTGTCAGTGCTAGCATGTCGGTGTACACAAAGTCCACTACTACCTGCAACACCATGAACCAGAAAAAATCATCAATAGTTGTCATGTCAATTGTGACAACGTCATCTCTTCCTCCACCATTTCCCCTGTCATCTCCAACATACCAGTGTAGTCAGAGGAGGTCTGTCACCACTGGCAGCACAAAGACCAGTGTCAAGTGGTCATTATGACCACCCTTCCTCCATGCTGTCCACAGTCAACACCAGCTCACCCATATAACCAACAGCAACCACTATTGTCCAGTCAACACTGGCTCACCCATACAACCAACAGCAACCACTACTGTCCAGTCAACACTGGCTCACCCATGCAACCGACATCAACCACTATTGTCCACAGTCAACACTGGCTCACCCATACAACCAACAGCAACCACTATTGTCCACAGTCAACACTGGCTCACCCATACAACCAACAGCAACCACTACTGTCCACAGTCAACACTGATTCACCCATACAAACAACCTCAACAACTATTGTCCATAGTCAACAATGGGTCACCCATACAACCAACATCAACCAGTATCACTATTGTCCACAGTCAACACTGGCTCACCCATGCAAACACCAACCACTGTTGTCCACAGTCAACACTCACCCATGCAAACATCAATCATTGCTGTCTGCAGTCAACACTCACTCACCCATGCAAACATCAGTCACTATTGTCCAGTCAACACTGGCTCACCAATGCAAACAACATCAACCACTACTGTCCACAGTCAACACTGGCTCACCCATGCAAACAACAGTAACCACTACTTGGAAAGGGAAACACATGTTTCCTTTCACTGTTTCAGCAAAACAGTTTCCACTGTCTGAGTCTCAACATGTTGAACTCTCATGTTCTTGGTAGGCAGAGAGTCCACCGTCATCCACTTGGAGCTCAAATCAAATCATTCAAGTTGTTTGCTGTCACTGTGTCAGCACTGCTCATCCGAAAGTGAGCATTTATCAATAAATCAGGCACTGAAGAAATACCACATGTACCACTGCCACTGTATACATTTGTAGTGGGCCACTGTATACATTTGTAGTGGGCAACTAACCCAGCCTGCAAGCAGACCAACAGATACAACAACAAACCACTTTCTGATCCAGCTGTGGGAAACAATACTGGAGAGTCAGTGGCACAGAGCAAGATCATTCACTCCCAAAAGCCAGGTTAAGCATAATTAAGTGTGGTCCCCACATGGATGGGTGACTGTTATGTGTTAGACTTTGCGCCCACCCTAACATTTCTCAGGAGTCACATTCTGCGCAGATTGCAGCTACACAAAGGTCCTTTGGATGAGACAATAAACCGAGGTCCATTGTATCTCAGTACATGTATACATACAAAAAGACCATGTACATACACATGCTAATGATCTTGACCCTTGTAGTCCATATCACTATATTATCAGAGTTCAGTGGGTTAGGAAAACACCCAAATAACCCAGCATACACTAAAATTAGTAAAAATGTTAGTCTTCAAAATATTGGAAACTGGACACTATGCTGAAGAAGAACAGAAACATCTTCTTATCTGTATAATCTGACATTGTAAAACAGTGTATTTCGCAAGGGTAAAACTAATGTCATTCAGTGATTCATACACTGAAAAACAAAAGCACAGGAATACTGATGGTATGGTTAGGAGCTGGCAGCAGGGCTGAGTCATTACTCACACTCATAAAAATGCACTTTCATTTTACCTTGAGCCCTCCTGCTGTCACACCCTTGAGTTCCACATACTGCTCACGACTCTCACGCATGTTGCCTGTCAGCATCACGCGGAAATAGTCACTGCATGCTGCCATTGCGGCCTTGTGAACCTTGATTTCCTGCAACAGTAGCATGCACATGTATACTTCAGTGTTGTATCAAGGGCAGGTTGTCCGAAAGGCATTTGTGCCTAAACCTTCAGCTTCCTCGTATAATAAAGTTCAGTCAGTCAGTCAGTCAGTCAGGGCTTGACAATTAAGACTGCCTGACTGCCAGGGGCAGATATAATTGGCAGTTGGTCAACCTCTCTTCATGGCAAAACTGCCTGACCAGGCAGAGGATTCTTTTGTTGTGATTACGGCTATTCTCAGACATTTAATAATTTATGAATTTTCAACCAGGCAGAGGATTCTTTTGCTGTTGTTATTACATCTGCTCTGATATTTATGAACCTTCAACCAGGCAGAATATTCTTTTGTTATCGAGATTACATCTCTTCTCATATTTATGAATTTTCAACCAGATAGAGGATTCTTCTGTTGTTGTGATCACATCTATTTTCATATAAATTTTAAACCAGGTAGAGGATTCTTTTGAATTTTGTTGTTATGATTAATAATAATAATAATAACAAGAGGATTTCTAGAGCGCCCATCTACCGCACAAGGTGGAAGCATAGGGCACCTTACAATAACAACACACACACACACACGCACGCACACACTCACGCATTGGACAAGGGGATAGGCAGGGCTGTGAAAAACAGTTTAGAAATAATTATTAAACAGGTGCGTCTTGAGGGCGGCTTTAAAAGAGGAGCCAGAATCAGAGTGGCAGAGTGTTTGAGGCAAATTGTTCCAAACAGACGGGCCAGCATCAGAAAAAGATCTTTCACCAAATGTTTTTGTGTTTACATGAGGGGTGACAAAGGTTCGTGTGTCGGATGCAGATCATAATTGTCTTGCTGGAGTATAACTATAAGGTAGAAGGAGATCAGACAGATACTGAAGGGCTGTTCCAGAGATGAAATTGAAGCCGTTGAAATTTTGTATTGAATGTGATGTGTTACTGGTAGCTAATGCAGTTTCAATAATAGGATGGATGTGGTCAGATTTCTTAGCTTTATGTCTGTTCTCATGTTTATGGATTTTCAAACAGGCACAGGATTCTTTTGTTGTTGTGATTACATCTATTCTCATAAGACTAAGAGTCATATTATGAATTTTCTATTTTCATTCTTTTTATTTTTCTGTCCAGAACAAAATTGTTTGGTTTGCACAAATCATAAACACTCTGACTGACAAAGATCCAAATAATTATGAGTAGAACTAGAACTAGAAGTAGAACACATTCTGTGATTAGCTGCTTACTATTTATACTAATCAAAACTTGATTGCTCACTCAGTCACTGAATGAAAATTGATTAATTATGAAATATATATGAGAATAGCTATAATCACAACAACAAAAGAATCCTCCGCCTGGCAAGTCACTTCCATTCTGTTTTCTCATCATGACACTGAAACAAAACATGTTCCTTTACTACCTCTCCATCAGCAAAGAATGCAGAAATTGCACACAGCATCATAAGCTGCTGCATACTCCGAACATTGCTTTCCAGCACCTTCCTCCAAACTCTGCCAGATTTAGTTACGCCACTGAAGGGGCGCTCCTTATCTCTGCACAGCTGTCCACCGATGCGGTCAGTGCCCTCCGAAAGGTTCGGGTATTGATAAGACTGTGGAAGCAACCTAGCGCCCAAGCACGCATGTAAACATGAGGCGCATCCACCCAGGGTAAAAAAAGAGTTCCATCTCGATTCAAATGATTTTGGTTTTATTTGAGCTGGTGTAAGCAACATGGTCAGTTATAAAACAAATGTCTGATATAATTTGAGTTGTTTGTAACAAACTTACTACTGTTTGAGCACCAACAAAAAACTGCTCGTTAGCTGACAGTTTTCTGGACCCGATGGTGTAACTAAATACGGCAGTGGTTGAAGGAAGGATGTCGTAAACCAGTGCTTGGAGTTTGATGCTGCTGCTGTGTGCTACTGCAGTGTTGCTTCTTATAATCATGACCTTACCTCACCATCAGCAAAGAGTGAGTAATCACAAAATGTGTCACTGTTGCGCAGTTCCTGAAGGCCCTGCAGCATCAGGCAACAATGGTTTTTGGCTCCCACACCCTTCCCAGCAGTCCCTGTTGCACCCTCCTCTCCAGTGGGGGCTGGTGGTTGTGGCAGTTTCCCATCGGCAGTGGCTGTGATGGAACGGTTGGTTTTGTCGCACGTACTGATCATGAGGTAGGCTGGTGGACATCGAGTGTAAGTCAGCCGTCGTACAGGTGGCATTACTCACTAAATCCAAACTGCAATGCAACCGGAGCGCTGTTTGCGGGAACAAGGAGGGAAAAGACAGAGGATTAATTAGTTTTACAATTTTAGTTTGAAATTAATCTATAGAGATCAGATCACATTATTCACCGTATCATTATCAGACAGGGTTTCACTGATCTGCTATAGCTACTGAGGCTGCAAATTGTAACATTTCTTGGCATTAAACGTAAAGTCCATCTAATAAGTAATATCATCTTGACGCACCCTTGAAGCTTTTGAGTCAAGGGTATCAAGCTGAAAAACTACCTATAGTATCCCCCCACCCCCCAACTTCACCCCTCCCCCATTCTGATTCCTTTTATGCCGGACCAGTACTCCAGCGAATACCCCCAGTTATAGGCGCCTGAATAATCGACATGTTGATTGTGGGCCCTTAAATGAAAGAAGAGGAAGATCTTGCTGTGAACAGACAAAATAAAACATTGTCTGAACCTAATTTCCTATGATCGCTGAACGTGAAACTGAAGATCTGTGGCCCAAACAGAATTATTTTTCATCTACTCCTTACCATTTTTATTTACTTTTATTTTGGTGAAGGTTGAGAACAGCACTCGTCCTGATTGTGCACACAGACCTGTGCAACTTTTTGCGGCCACTGTTGTCGCTGTGGTACCTTTGCAAATAAATATTGGTTCAAACTGAACGAAAAAGGATGTAGTCATGTACTGACACACAAATAAAATGTAACTGGGCCCAGGGTTAGACTTTGCTAAAAGTAACCCAGACAGTAAGTGCGAGGGTGCCAAAGCAGTAAAACACTGGCAAACAAGCGGGCTGTTAGCGAACTGTATAATAGACAAGATCTAGTTCCACTTCCTTTTCTGGGCGAGCGATGACACCGAGTGCTCCTTCAACTTTACCCATACAATTCTACCCTAAACTGCACCTCTAGGACAAAAACACATAATATATGTGCAGTACCTCAGACTCCATCAGTATATAACTTGACTTGAACAAATATAAACTTACATGGACGTTATGAAGGTAGTCGTCACCTCATGCGAGGGGCATCATAATCAAAACGATAACATCTAAATATAGAACAGGATTTTTACGGTTGGTAATAGTCGTAAAGAAACACTTTCTTCCAGGTAAATTGTGCTTTTAACAAAATGGGACCATCAGATAAAGACTGATCATACAACAATTGATGAATAAACTCCTAGAATAATAAAAGAAACAGAAAACGGATATCAATGTTATTACGACATGCTCGACAGTGAGTTGTCTCTCTTTGACCAGAGACCGAACAACCGGCTACATCAAGCGCGCCAAACTCCAGGCACTGGTTTACGACATCCTTCCTTCAACTACTGCCATTGTTGATTACGCCATTGGGCTCGAAAAACTGTCAAATAACGAACAGTTTTTTGATGATGCTCAAACGGCAGTAACTTTGTAACAAACAACTCAAATTATCAGTATCAGACGTTTGTTTTATCACTGTCCTTGTTGCTTACGACAGCTCAAATCAAAACCAAAATCATTCAGTGAATCACTGACAGAGTCAGTCGAGATGGCACACTATTTTTTAACCGGAGTGGATGCGTCTCATGTTTACGTGGGTGCTTGGGCGCGAGGTTGTTTCGACGGTCTTATTAGTACCCAAACCGTCGGAGGGGGCTCAGTGACGGCCGCGTCGGTTGACAGCTGCCCGGAGCGGATAAAGCGTAACCAAACTATCTGGCAGAGTTTGGAGGAATGTGCCGGAAAGCGATGCTCGGAGTGTGCAAGTGAGCACGAAGCGAGCACGCCTGACAGCCATATGGGCTTTACCGAGCGCACAGATGCCATACTGAACTGAACTGAACGGCTCATTCACAGTTCAGACCGGGTCTTGGCAGCTGACTCAAGAGGAGCACTGACTTACCAGTCTCACCGGACAGTCCGCTGTCTTTTTACTCCGGGCCGATCTCCCCTGTCAGTACGCCGGCCGGGACTACACTGAAGAGACAATCCGCAGTCCTGCCTACACAGTAAGCAAAAGAATAGTTCCCCACCGGCGCAACTGGACACTAGTGTCAGTAGCCGCTTTGCTTTAATTACTACTGATTCTGTCGGAGCTTCTAGCGCGGCTTGGTGTCCCGCGCCGGACTCCACAATCAGCGTCAGTGCCGCTATACTGACTCTGACCCCGACCGGCCGACTCAGTCCGAACGCGGCCCTGACTGAGTCGTGATTGCGACTAAGTTGGGCCAAGGCCGGAACAGCCCGAAATGCTGACATAAACCGATGAAAAAGTTAAACAAGCCGGTTGATTGCCAGTGTTCTGAACAAGATCAAAACACACAAAACTGAGGTTGAAAAGAACGCCTTATTTTAATCGCAAATACAAACTGCTATGATGCACACAATTTAAGGGCAATGACTGAACCCGTTTTAGGCACTGCAAGCTGGTTAACCCTGATATAACCATATGTTGTTGACTGGGCTCAAAGTACTAACTAACTAACTGCAAGCCGGTTAGCCCAGGCTCATATAACCCCGTGTGGTTGACTGGGCTCAAAGTCAGTACTAACTAACTAACTAACTAACTAACTAACTAACTAACTAACTAACTAACTAACTAACTGCAAGCCGGCTAGCCGCCCTGACTGATATAACTCTATATGGTTGATTGGGCTCAAAGCCGGAGGCACTAACTAACTAACTAACTAACTAACTAACTAACTAACTAACTGCAAGCCGGTTAGCCCTGATGTAACCCTGTAAGTGTGGTTGAGTGGGCTCAAAGCACTAACTAACTAAATAATTGCAAGCCGGTTAGCCCGGATATACCCTATGTGGTTGACTAGGCTCAACTTGGCACCAAATAACTAACTAACTGCAAGCCAGTCGGCAGCAAGCCGCCGGCAGCCGACAAGTCAGTCAATGACACTGACTCACTAAGTGGTGACATGACTGATCATCAGTGCTAACAACGATGACAGGACTGAAAATTGCCGATATGCCGATGTACCTCTGGTTGAGTTTATGTACCTTGAGGAGGGACCTCTGGTGGAGTTTATGTACCTTGAGGATGGACCTCTGGTGGAGTTTATGTACCTTGAGGATGGACCTCTGGTTGAGTTTATGTACCTTGAGGATGTACCTCTGGTGGAGTTTATGTACCTTGAGGATGGACCTCTGGTGGAGTTTATGTACCTTGAGGATGACCTCTGGTGGAGTTTATGTACCTTGAGGATGTACCTCTGGTGGAGTTTATGTACCTTGAGGACTGGATGACCTCTGGTGGAGTTTATGTACCTTGAGGATGGACCTCTGGTGGAGTTTATGTACCGATTGAGAGATGCCGGTGGGTTATGACTTGAGGATGGACCGTTGGTGGAGTTTATGTACCTTGAGGATGGACCTCTGGTTTGAGTTTATGTCCCTGAGGATGACCTCTGGTGGTTTATGACCTTGAGGTGTACCTCTGGTGGAGTTTATGTACCTTGAGGATGTACCTCTGGTGGAGTTTATGTACCTTGAGGATGGACCTCTGGTGGAGTTTATGTACCTTGAGGATGGACCTCTGGTGGAGTTTATGTACCTTGAGGATGGACCTCTGGTTGAGTTTATGTACCTTGTATTTACACGCATGCCAGGTGGGACTGAGTCACCGTAGGCGACTCAGGTCTTTGTTGCTGTACTCGAGTTACGTATTTCGAGCGCTAATTAACTCCCTAGTGTGTTGAATATGCCGACTTGATTGGTGGAGCGGGCTGACACTGCGCGTACGCCTTTAAAGTAGCCTAGAATCGGCAAACAGGGAATTAACTGGCGCACCTGGCGAAACACACTGCCCAGCTGACCAGTCGGCAGTGACAACAAAGAGGTGGTTGTCGGTCACTGGCGGACACCGGTTCCCCTTTAAATAAATAACAAAAATATATTTACATGATCAATTATTCAACTAACACAACAATAATAAACATTAAAGCAAAGAAACGGTACTAAAGCTGTTACCGTAGCGCTGCCTAATTGCCACTGACTAGGCTACTCGTACTAGGCTACTACTACTACTACTGCTGCTGGCAGGTATTACTACAACTACAACTCAATACTACTACTACACGTCCTGCTGATGAGAGTGACGATGGTGAATATGGCTCAACTACTGCTACTACTACACGTCCTGCTGATGAGGGTGAATATGGCTCTACTACTACTACTACTACCACTACTTCTACTACTACTACTACTGCTGCTACTACTACTACTACTACTACACGTCCTGCTGATGAGAGTGACGATAGTGAATATGGCTCAACTACTACTACTACTACACGTCCTGCTGATGAGGGTGAATATGGCTCTACTACTACTACTACTACTACTACTACTACTACTACCACTACTACCTGCTGCTCTGCTGCTGCTGCTGCTTGCTACTACTACTACTACTACTACTACTACTACTACACGTCCTGCTGATGAGAGTGACGATAGTGAATATGGCTCTTTTACTGCTACTACTACACGTCCTGCTGATGAGGGTGAATATGGCTCTACTACTACTACTACTACCACTACTTCTACTACTACTACTACTGCTGCTACTACTACTACTACTACTACACGTCCTGCTGATGAGAGTGACGATAGTGAATATGGCTCTTTTACTGCTACTACTACACGTCCTGCTGATGACGGTGAATATGGCTCTACTACTACTACTACTACTACTACTACTACTACCACTACTTCTACTACTACTGCTGCTACTACTACTACTACTACTACTACACGTCCTGCTGATGAGAGTG
>JABMCL010003330.1:125000-140000 GCA_018857735.1 Alviniconcha marisindica
CAACACCACCACACCACACACACACCCACACACACACACACACACACACACACACACACCCACACACACACACACCACACACACACACACACACACCACACACACACACACAAACCAACACACACACACACACACACACACACACACACACACACACCACACACACACACACACACACCACACACCACACACACACACACACACACACACACACACACACTGGAATCACAAAAACTTAACAGTAAACGTACATTTTGTCAACGTTTGTCAACACCATGAAGCCTCCCTCGTCAAAGCAATCTTGAACGAAAGACGATACTAACACGCCCAGCTGAAGAACATCCAACAAACACTTTAAAGGAAAAAAGTCCAAGGTTTTTAAGTATGCAAAGTGACCATCGGAATGATTGACAAATGAGTCACTACTTTCAGATTTAATCAAATAAAACATGAATCAAATGTTTAAGTAGGTTTTTAATCGAGTTTATTTAAATTTATTAAAATATTATTTTCTGTAGGCTGGCCGAGACTACAGTCTCGGGTCTCTATCAGTCGCGTGACTTTCTCGGATGTGACGTCAGTCTGGGGAGTCAGTGCGGTTGCCATCTTAGCTTGTTCATTGAATGTGTATAGATATAGATATAGATTTAGGGACTTGGCAGTAGGCCTCGCGGCCTTTTTACGTCCCTTCTTATTGTTTTAATTTTAATTTTGGTCTGCTTATGCATGCCTCAGTTTTCCTATTGCATTACTCATCATAAAAACAACAACAGCAAAACAAAACAAAAAAACAAAAACAAAAAACAAACAAACAAACAAAAAACTAATAAATTTGGATCTTTGTCAAGAAGACTTTTAAACTGGTTAATAGATGGTGCTTTTTTAGTACATGGTAAAAGTGAATTCCAGGTTGGTGCAACTCTATTGCTAAAGGCAAACTTCCTGGTTTAGTTTTTGTAAAATGTACATATAGTTTGCGCTCAGAATTTCTAGTGCTATCAAGTTTAGTAATGGTAAAGAAATCTTAAAATTTCAAATAATCAATTTCATTAATTATTTTAAATACTTGGATAAGGTCACCTCTATATCTTCTATACTTTAACCCCTTAACTGCCCCAGAACGTACAACTTCCAGGCTGAAAAGTGCGCATACGCGCCTGAAAACAATGTATTTCCTGCTCCTATAACGAATCTAATTTCAATAGTGTGGGTTTTGATGAAATCCTTCACATGCTAATGCGAAAAACATACAAAAAGGCTTAAGGATTTCAAATTTCCTACTTTTATTGGTTGTTTTCAAGTGACACCATGGCAGTGAAGGGGTTAAAGTAGGGAGTTTTAATTGCCTCAGCCTTTCTTTATAATCAAGATCTTTTAAGGTTTTGTATGCGTGTGGTCGACAAAAAGCTCTAACCATGCCGGCCTACTGTGTTGCAGCAAACTGTAAGAATTCACAAGCAACTCAAAACATAACTGTGCACGAATTCCAGGGGAATCGACCCGCTGTGAGGCGAAAATGGATCAAATTTGTGCATTTCAAACGAGCTGACTTTGATGCTGCGCCTGCTCACGACCATTTGTGTAGCGAGCACTTCGCTGAGTGCGATTTCGCAAACTTGATTGAATACCGCATATCAAAGCGGAATTTGGAGCCAACAGCATTTCCTTCTGTGCAAAAAGCACCAAAGCAGACTGCAGAACACCTGAAACAAAACGAATGAAAAACGAATATGCGAAGCAGACTTTCAACAATAACTACAATGAAATAAAAGGACACTAGTACCCACACACCTGATAAACAGTCTACGACTTGCGTTGACCGAAAGCAAGTTTGTGTTCGGTTTGTTACCTTGCAATTTACACGAAGCAAATCATCACTCGCTGATGATTTAGTCGCATTACTCACAACCTTGGAAGTAATATATAATAATAATTTCTATCGTGGTACACAGAAAAATGTGAAATTCAGCTTCACTGAAGTTCTGTCATGGATCAGTCATGTTTGATCAAGCGGCAGAGTGAAAAAGAAAGACAAAAATCGATCAAACGAGACACTTCAGTCGACTCATCGCAATACAAAAGGCCGACTGGTACATGATCATCTGTGGTGAGGAAAATGGCTTACTTACCAGTCCGTATTGCCAATTCTGGCAATTCTGCTGCTGACACGATGTTCTGGTACTCTTTCAGAATCCTGCCTGACAGGCTCAAACGGATACGGCTGTGTCCTTCTGGGTTTCTCGGGCTAAGTATCAGCTTCATCTTCGTAGCTCGAACTGGCCATTTTGCAGCGACTCCCCACAGTGACGTAGTGCGCATATATGCACATGATTTTGGCGTCATGGCGACGCTTTCGGTACGACAAAAAATGCCTTTTTTCGTGCATTTATAACCCTCAGATCACAATGTCACCTACATCATCGTTCTCAGCGAGCTTTAACGGAAATCGGGTCAAAAATCACTCCAAACCTTGGACTTGTCCTTGGACTTGTCCTTTAACAGCAGAACATCCATCAAAGATTTAGAAAAGAAGTGTGGTTTAAAACAAATGTTCACCAATTTGCTGTACGATCCACTAGTTGTATTATGTACACCGGAATGTTACATCAAGCGTTCTATACTTGCAGGATAAAAATCTTTGTCAAGCTCTGAGCTTTTAGAGACCTTCAGCCGTTCAGACAATTTGCAATGATTAAGCCATTTTTTATTATTATTTTCTCTCCCCGTTTGGATATATGAGTCGTCTGAGCATTTTCCTTTTTTGTATTAAATAGAACTCATAATTATGACGGGGACGCAGCTGCTCTTCGTCTTCTTTTTAGTTTAGTTTTGTTGTGTGTGTGTGTGTGTGTGTGTGTGTGTGTGTGTGTGTGTGTGTGTTGTGTGTGTGTGTGTGTGTGCGTGCGTGCGTGTGTGCGTGCGTCGTGCGTGCGTGCGTGGTGCGTCGTGCGTGTGTGTGTGGTGGTGGGTGTGTGGTGTAGTGAGTGTGTGTGTGTGTGTGGTGGTGTGTGTGTGGTGTGTGTGTGTGTGTGGTGTGTGTGTGTGGTGTGTGTGTGTGTGTGTGTGTGTGTGTGGTGTGTGTGTGTGTGTGTGTGTGGTGGTGCGTGGTGGGGTGGGTGGTGAGTGGTGGTGGTGTGTGGGTGGGTGTGGTGGTGTGTGTGTGGTGTGTGTGTGTGTGGTGTGTGTGTGGGTGCGTGCGTGGTGTGTGGTGTGTGTGTGTGTGGTGTGTGGTGTGTGTGTGGTGGTGGTGGTGTGTGTGTGTGTGTGTGTGTGTGGTGTGTGTGTGTGTGTGTGTGTGTGTGTGTGTGTGTGTGTGTGTGTGTGTGGTGTGTGGTGTGTGTGTGTGTGTGTGTGTGTTGTGTGTGGTTGTGTGTGTGTGTGTGTGTGTGTGTGGTGTGTGGTGTGTGTGGTGTGTGTGTGTGTGTGTGGTGTGTGTGTGTGTGTGTGTGTGTGTGTGTGTGTGTGTGTGTGGTGTGTGTGTGTGTGTGTTGTGTGTGTGTGTGTGGTGTGTGGTTGTGTGTGTGTGTGTGTGTGTGTGTGTGTTTGGTGTGTGTGTGTGTGTTGTGTTGTGTGTGTGTGTGTGTGTGTGTGTGTGTGTAGTCTTATTCGCTTACCCTATCAGTCTCGTTTGATACACCACGCTCAAAGTTCATCGGCTTTCGTCCGCTAAAATTGTCTGGTTTTGTTTTAGAAGAAGAGAAGGTCGCGTGGTATTGTTCACACTAAATCTACCATCAAGCTAAAACCAGTTTCACAGATATATAATTAATCTACACCTTAAAAATACATTTCTGGCATAGTTACATCCGTCACTCTAATGTCAGTTAAAGTCAACTCTGGCTTAAAAATCGCGTTACGTTTATCTTAGACTACCTATTCACCTTAGACTACGTTTGGCACGAAACAGGTAAGTAACTAAATTGTAACGTCCTGTCAACCGCACAAGGTCACACCGGGACGATCCTTGAAACTCTGTTATAAGCAGATAAATACAATTGCAAAACTCTTCTCATATGTAAACACTATTTTAAATCAAATTAACAAATAAGTCCAAACACAAACATGAAAAAACAAAACAAAACAACAACAACAACAACAAAAAACGTAGATACACAAACATTAAAGATTTTTTTTCGAAGAGTTAGCCTCTATGATATTGCCCTTGTTAAAAGAGCACGTACGAGGGGTGGTAAAAAAATGTCCACAGTCCACATAATTATAGGTGTGTCGCAGGAAATAGTTTAGATTTTTTTTAAAATTACTTTTATTAGTCACCCTTCAGCAGCACATACTACTCTGGGGGTCGCTGCAGTGCCGCGATGCCTTCCTGGAAGAGGTCTTCCTGGGACCCAAACTCCAAGTACTGGTTTACATCATCCTTCCTCTGCCATAGCTGGTTTCGCCACAGTTTTTCATTGGTGCTCAAATGGCAGTAAGTTTGTAATAGACGACTCAGATTATATCAGGCCTTTCTTCTGCAACTGCCCACGTTGCTTATGCCAGTACAAATAAAATCAAAATCGTTTTAATCGAGACGGGACATTTTTTCTTCTTTTTCTTTTAATCCGGGGCGGACGCGCCTATGTTTAGGTGCGTGCTTGGACGCTATGTTGCTTCCACAGCCTTTTTAGTACCCAAACCTTTCGGAGGCGCTGACAGCGTCGGCGGACAGTCGCTGGAGATGAAAATGGCTTTCAGGGGCGTAATCATTCTGGAAAAAAAAAAAAAAAAAAAAAAAAATCAAATATATAAAAATCTTTTAATCAGACGGGATTTTTTTCCCCTAAAACCGGGGACCGTTTTTTTATCGTGCTGGACCTATTTTTTCCGCCTTTTTAGTGGGATTTGGAACGTTTAAGGTCCCCCCCTTTGGGGGGGTAAAAAGTCGGCGGAGCCGAAAATTTTGGAAGAGTTTGGAGGAAAGTCAAACTCCAAGCACTGGTTTACGACATCCTTCCTCCAACCACCGCCATAGCTGATTACGCCATCGGTCTCGAAAAACTGTCAGCTAACGAACAGCTTTTCGATGATGCTCAAACGGCAGTAAGTCTGTAACACACAGCTCAGATTATATCAGACCTTTTTTTATGTAACTTATCACGTTGCTTGCGCCAGCACAAATAAAACCAGAATCGTTTGAATCGAGACAGACCTCTTATTCTCCTTTAAATTTTTTTTAACCCGGGGCAGACGTGTTTACGTGGATGCTATGTTGCTGCCACAGTCTTATTAGTACCCCAACCTTTGGGAGGGCGCTGACACCGTCGGCGGACAGCTCCGAGGAGATAAAGAGTGTCCCTTCAGCGGCGTAACCAGTTCTGGCAGAGTTTGGAGGATGGTGCCGGGAAGCGATACTCGGATATGCCTGGAACCTTGTCTAGCACGTTTAAGCATACCTCCCCAGGATCCACAACGTCATCGTCTGTGGTAAAATGTGCTCCGGCCAGGTGCTTCTTCAGGTACAGGAACACATGTAAGTCCGTTGGTGCCAGATCCAGAGAATAATTATGGGTGATGATCAATAAGTTGAAAGTCGCAGTCGTCAATTGTTGTCATGGTGACATCTGGCCTGTGTGTTGGGGCGGTGTCCTGGTGGAGAAGCACTCCTTTGGCTGACTTTCTACAGTGCTTGACAATGATGCTGCCCAGTAACTGCCGTGAACAGCATCGTCCAGTTACTGATTGACCCTTTTGAAGAAATCTACCAGTAAAATTCCATCAGCATACCCCCAAACCGACGTCATGCTCTCCCTGTCGACTGGACGACCTTGGCGAGGGCGAGTCACACTGTTTCCAGTGTTTAGAATTCTTTTATTTCTGACGTAAAGTGGCGAGACCATGTTTCGTCCATAGTTCAGTCACAAATACCAGTGCCATAATGCAGCAAGAGGCATTTACCAACTACCTACAAGCTCATCAACACGCAAAACAGCTTGTCCCTTATCGCAAAATATTGGGAAATGTTTTGAAGTGAATAAAAAAAGAAGAAGAAAAGACAAAAAGAAAGTGAGGAGAACTAGCGTTAAACACACACAGACACAGACAGACAGACAGACAGACAGACAGACAGACAGACAGACAGACAGACAGACAGACAGACAGACAGACACACACACACACACACACACACACACACACACACACACACACACACACACACACACACACACACACACACACACACACACACAACATAACAACAACAACAACAACAAAAGCTGTGTGGGAGACTGAAGAAAGAAAGGGTTAAAAATGCTTTGTGATAGGACGCAGGAAAGAATGCACATACTTATTTTCTGCAAAGCCTTACACACACACACACACACACACACACACACACACACACACACACACACACACACACACACACACACACACACACACACACACACACACACACACACACACACACACACACACACACACCACACACACACACACACACACACACACACACACACACACACACACACACACACACGCTTAAATTAAATTTTAAGAATAGGAGAATCGAATCATCTGTATTTGTTGTGTGGTTCTTACTAGAATAGCGGATGAATTGTTGATGTCTATCATTCAAGTCATACTCGCCCGCCATTGTTCACTCTTTTTCGTTGTTGTTATTCCTAACCCTTTGTGTCCAGACACAGGTTATCGCCAAGATATATGATCATGTACAGTTTTGAACACAGTTATTTGTGAAGTTTGTGGTCATGGTCATAAACTGTGTCGTAAAGGAATATGTCCGGAAGGAAACGTGACGCAAAAAATAATTTTACGATGATGACATATACACGCACTCAAGCACCTATACGCTATTCCCATGCTGAAGTAACCACATTCATTGCCATGACTGTCTTATGCTAACTTTGATTTGTTTGCTTGGCCGTATGTTTGTTTAGGTTTTGAACTGAATCTCTCTCTCTCTCTCCTCTCTCTCTCTCTCTCTCTCTCTCTCTCTCTCTCTCTCTCTCTCTCTGCCAATTCCTAGTTTAGACTACAAACAAAAGTGCTGTGCTCTCAAACTACTCCCTTTAGACAAACAGCTATTGCTCAACAAATGTGTTCTAATGCAAAAGGTTGTTCACGGCAAAGCCCCGCAGTATCTGAAAGATCTCATGATTCCACCTGAACGTCTTCATGTTCATGGGAATAAACAGCTTTTACCCAGAACAAGGATTGCTATCTTTAAAACGAGTTTCTCCTTTTCAGGCTCCTTAGCGTGGAATAGTTTAGCTCATCATCTCAGATACCCCATGGAATTAAAAACGTTAAAAGGAAAGCATTTCAGGCACTCGCTAAGCCACCTTGAATACTTCTTTATACTTCTTGTTCTTTCTTTCTTTCTTTTTTTCACGCTCGTCAGACAGCTTGACACAAAATGTATAGAATGTTGTTATTGTTTTCCCTTCCTTGCTCTTGTAAAGTTTTAGATTTGTAAATTATTTTTGTTTTTGTTTTGTTTTGTTTGTTTGCTTGTTTATTTTTTGATGTTGGTATTTTCATGAAATACTTACTTTTTCTTTTTCCTCGTGGTCATCATTTTTATTTTTATTTTTTTAATAAAAATTTAAAATTTAATGTTTGCATATATGATTGTTGGTGTGTGTGATGTGCTTTGAATTTGGTTAGGTGTGTATAATGCACCATCGTTTAGCTTCCAATCCTGTTAGATGTGATCTTGTTTTATACGTAGATAGTGAGATAGTCATTATTCTGTCGCTTTCCTTTATTCGTTAATATGTTTTTGTAATTCTCCTCTCTCATCTCTCTCTCTCTCTCTCTCTCTCTCTCTCTCTCTCTCTCTCTCTCTCTCTCTTCCTAAAAAATTGTTTTGAATTGGTCTTACTTTGCTTTATTATTGCTTTGTTCGTATGATGTGATGTTTTAGACAGAAATTAGTTTTGTTTTGTTTTTAAGCGTTTTTTCTCTAGCGTATTTAATTGAATTCTTGTTTGGTGTATTGAGTGTTGCTGTGTTTGTCATCAGGGACAGATTTGCAAAAAAGCCGACACGTGCTTAAATCCTTATCCTTGTGTAATAAAGTATCTATCTTCTCTTCTCTCTCTCTCTCTCTCTCTCTCTCTCTCTCTCTCTCTCTCTCTCTCTCTCTCTCTCTCTCTCTCTCTCTCTCTCTCTCTCCCTAACATATTTTCTTTCTGTCCAAAGTGTATGTTGTGTGTGTGTTGTGTGTGTGTGTGTGTGTGTGTTGTGTGTGTGTGTGTGTGTGTGTGTGTGTGTGTGTGTGTGGTGGTGTGTGTGTGGTTGTGTGTGTGTGTGTGTGTGTGTGTGTTGTGTGTGTGTGTGCTGTGTGGTGTGTGTGTGTGTGTGTGTTGTGTGTGTGCTGTGTGTGTGGTGTGGTGGTGTTGTGTGCGTGGTGTGTGGTGTGTGTGTGTGTTTGTGTGTGTGTGTGTGTGTGTGTGCTTATGTCTATTCAGGCTTACTGTGATCACTAGAACAAAACTGCTCCAGACCGTATAAAAACGTGAATAAAACATGTTAATTTAAAAAAAAAAAAAACTTCACACTGCAACTACTGACACAACTGACTGTGTTCCTAGCACTGGTTGGGCGTAAAACACCAAGTTACTAACTTACTCCTAGCACTGGGCTATAAATATATATATAACAGATGTATGTAATAACTCAGTGGTCCATACGCTTCCTCAGTTTCGAGTCCTCGTCAGTCTGCTGGCTGTCGACAGAAAGATGGGCGAGAGTAACTGAAACGGGTCCGTAGTCGCGAGGGTACTGAAGCCACAGTTCGTTTTAATGCGCTCAATTTCCCAGCGGGCCACATACTTGACAGAAAGCCGCAGTACTTTTTCGCTTTAACCTGGCCGAGAAGGATAGCAAATTGACAGAGTGGGAGACAATGGCAGCCCCACGCACCATTACGCAGAGGCATCTTTTGCTTCACTGTGACACCAGTTAGAGGTTCCACAGGCAGGGAATGTTTCCCTTGGGAAGACTGTGCCAGACGAACTGAACTCACCGCCATTGCCCTATTTAAAAAAAAAATACATTTAATGGTCACACTGAATATTTAAATCTTATCTTTTTATTCTCTCTCTGTCTCTCTGTCTGTCTGTGTCTCTGTTGACTGTCTGTGTCTGTGTCTGTGTGTCTGTCTGTGTCTCTGTCTGTCTGTCTGTCTGTCTCCCTCTCTCTCTCTTTTCTCCTTTCATGATAGTCGCTCTGTGCGTATTCTTTCAGTAGCGTGTTTCTGTTTCCTTATTTTCCAGGCTAACCTACGATGAAGTACCGCAACTGCAGAAAATTACCGTCCCCTCTGCTGAAAATACAGAGCGTTGAATGGTTCGTTCTTTTCGCTAAAGCCGGCAGAGGCCATAAGGTAGCCTTGCATGCTTCGCCAACTGCCCGGAATTCTGTCTTTCTAATTTTTTCCTTCCCTCTTCACGAAAATATTTCCCTCCACTGAAACCACTTTGAAAACACGATGTGGTGTGTGTGTCACGCATGCTGAATCAGACGTTTTACTTGTGGTTGGGTGAATGGACGCGTGTCTACCCCTGACACAACCCTTGTGGTTGTCTTGGCCTTAACAACATTAATCGGAATACAGTGCCTTTATCGTCTATGGATAACTTCGAATTTTGCCTTTCGACTGCACTTTTTTTGGGAAGGGAAACAAAATTACAGGAAAACAAAAATATTTAATACACATAAATATACAGCTATAGTTTTTTTGTTTTTGTTTTAAGTGGGTTTCCCTAGGTAGAGTAAAACAAAGTTTCCTTTTCCGTGAGTCTGTGGGGAAGTGGGGGGGTGCAATCAAAGAAAAACAAAAAAACAATAAGGGCAACAACAACAACATCATCATCATCATCATCATCATCATCACACACACACACACACACACACACACACACACACACACACACACATGCGCGCGCGCGCGCACGCACACACGCACACACGCCCGCACGCACGCACGCACATATACACCACCACTACCACCAACAACAACAACAAACACCAACACAGAGCAAACAAACAAGCAAACAAACACCAACAACAACACCAACAATAAAACAAACAACAACATCAACAAAACAACAACAAAAACAAACCAAGCCCTGGCTTTAGAATGTTGCAACATCGATGAAGGGTAAGAACTGTAACCAAAACACGCAGACTGACCAAAAATTGCGGATAGTTATCCGGCCCGGATACGACAGACATCGGTGATTGGTCCGGTGATACGGTTGAATAAATAAAAATCAAACGAGTCAGTAGGCACACTGATTCTTATGTGACTGGCTTGATTGTTATTGTGTTCATTGTTAACAAATAAAATAGAAATGGGGTGTGTGTGTGTGTGTGTGTGTGGGGAGGGGGGGGGGGGGGGTGACGTCGGTGTATAGAATCTTTTGGGAAGATTAGTGTCTCATGAGAGAAAAATGCAATGGTCGTATTTTCAGAAGGGATGGAGGAGGATGGCACGTGTTTATTTCACAAAGATAAAGATTTCAGTACAAGTGGGGTTGGGGAGAGAGAGAGAGAGAGAGAGAGAGAGAGAGAGAGAGAGAGAGAGAGAGAGAGAGAGAGAGAGAGAGAGAGAGAGAGAGAGAGAGAGATTACAACTGAAGATCAGTGTTTGTTGATAAATTTCAAAACTGAGAAGACACTAAGAGATGAGAGCTGTTCGGTGGTCGAGAGAGAGAGAGAGAGAGAGAGAGAGAGAGAGAGAGAGAGAGAGAGAGAGAGAGAGAGAGAGAGAGAGAGAGAGAGAGAGAGAGAGAGAGAGAGAGAGAGAGAGAGAGAGATCTACAACTGAAGATCAGTGTTTGTTGATAAATTTCAAAACTGAGAAGACACTAAGAGATGGGAGCTGTTCGGTGGTCGCGAGAGGCCGCGATTTACGGCAGATAAGTGTGAATGAAATACCAGACCGGTTACGCGGCGCATTCCTGTCGTGACGAGCGGACCAGCCAGTGCCAAAATCAACTCCCCTTATCCACGCATCGCTGCGCTGCCATGCTCACCACAGCCTCGGCTACTTCCGCCATCAAAATAGTGCTCGTGGAGTGGAGCGGTCTAAAGATAGCCAAACGCTGCTCTATTTTCGGTTCTCGCCGCTTGTCACAACATCTCTTGGCTCCTGTCGGCCACGCTCTTCTAAAGTAAGTAAACATGATGCTTAACGTCCACAGAAACCGTAAGGCTTATTAGGGACGGGGAGAAGGGGGGGGGAAGGGGGGGAAAGCGGTAGGGGGGGGGGGGGGGGTGATGGAGATTATGTACCTATCGCTACGCTGTCACCACCAGAATGACTCCTGCATTAAGGTGGGCAGCGATGAGAGCCATTTTAATGTTTCATTAATTGTGAGGGACAAGGTCACCAGACAATGTCCACAGAGCACAACTTCCTTGTGAAGAGAAAGGAGAGCCGAAGACAGATTCGAACCGAGGTCCCTCTGCTTACCAGGGCTCTACCGCTAGGCCAAACCGGTTCTCGACGCTCTTCTCCCTTTCAGTCTCATTTTAAATTTTTCTGGCGCCAAAACTTGGCCACTGCCTACGCATGCGCGTGTTGTTCTAGCGGGATAACGTTTTTGAGCACCAGCTCTACGGTTTGTCTCGCAACACGCGACGAGTACTTTCGTATACAGTACATATTATTGTTTTTTTTCTTCCGGTAGCTAGCTCATCTTGGGAATCCCGAGAGGATTCTTGACTTCAGGGGCCCTGCATGGGAATCGAGGCATTGCCGAGACCCAGCGCAGGGTCCTGTGGGGGCGGGGATAGCTCAGTGGTTAGAGCGCCGGACTCGTGATTGAAAGGTCGCGGGTTCGAATCCCTGTAGGAGTGGCGGGATTTTTTTTTTCTTCTCCAGGGTCGACTTTCTGTGCTGATTCTTATTTCGGTATCCGTTCCACCCCCGTGTTACCGCAGTAGCACGTAAAGGATCCCGGTCATACTGCCCAAAGTGCAGGTGGCAGGTTACAGCTAAACACGCATACACCTTGCGTATGTGGCTTTGCATGAAGTGACATGGTGCATGGTTGTATGGTGTACACAGAACTTGCGCCGAGAAGGCTGCAGTTTCATGTGGCACCAGCCATGCCAGCGCTGCAAGTACACCACTTCGGTGGATATTAAAAAAAAGAAAAAAGAAAAAGAAAAAAAAGGCGCTATAAAAAGCTAGTCACTCATGTAGAACCACATGCGAGCGCAGTGAGTCTGCTCAAGAGAGCGGAGAATAGCGCTATATAAGCGATCATCAATCAATCAATCAATGAAAACGAGAATCCCGGCTCCAGGAATTCCCAAGATGTAATGCCTCGATCCCCGCGCAGGGCCTCCGAAGACCAGCTCCTCGAGAGATTCCCGAGATGCGGTAATAAATTAATTAACTATGGTATAATTGATTTATTTAGCACATTAACTGTCGTTACGGAGACATGTAAAGGTTTCACAAAAAAGTAGTGTTAGAAATCTTTGTTATGTTTGTTGTGATAGTGCTATTATGCCTGGAGAGTTTGGGGGGGGGGGGGGGGGGGGGGGGGGGGGGGTGAGGCAGGGGTTATTTCAGTATTAAAACTGTTAGTATGTTAGGCTCCTGTTTTGCATGATACCTGTGATTTTAGTTTGCTATTTTTCAATGTGAGGGTTTGCTATGCTATTTATGTGATAGTACTGGTCTGAATAGAGATGTTCGTGTGTAGGTATTTTGTCTGTTTGGGTTGAATTTGATGAGTTGTACTTTTTTTATTTGTTGAAAACGCTCGACCTGTGAGTGCATGTGTTGATGCGCGTAAATGGTAGTGTTGACTGTTTCGGATGTGTGTGTGTGCCTTCCAGGCTGTAAGATAAAGTACTCTGTGTTTTATGTGTACTTATGTTCATGTATTATACTGTGTGTTATTTTACTGGTATATTTTATGCAGTCGTAAGGCAAATTTCTGTTATTCACAGACAAGAAAGATTCCGTATTCTGTCAAAAGGAAAAGCTGGTGTTTTTTGTTTTTAAATAAAAAATAAAAAATAATAATAAATAAAATAAAAGTACTTCATTGTCCCTCGCGGGAAATTCGGGTCGCCTTACCCGGGTAAGACACAGCGGCAGCCGCAAGAGCAGCGTTATCCATTCCTGTCAAGTTTTCGGTTGTTCCGTGATTGCCTTTGAGAAAGGTTTCAAGAATACCGACTATTTTAACACAGTCGGTAGGTAGGTAGTGTTGCTTAATGTCCTCAGATGTCAGTTGACATATTAGGGACAAGCTGAGACCAATGCCGAAGCGTGGTTCAATATAGCTTTACGTCCACGGAAACCATAAGGCTCGTTAGGACGGACAGCCCAGGACGGCCACCTCGACTCTCACACAGCTCCTGAACTATGGAAACACAGTCGGATGTTACTGTTGTTTTATTCACCCAGAGAGAGCCGCAATGAACCGCGTCACCTTTAATTACGCATGTGCTTACATATGCATTTGTGACGCCCAGCATTCTTCAATCACAGTTCATTCTGAAAGGTGTCAAGAAAACCAAAACAACTGAACACTAATTGATGGATTAAACCCCTTGCCGCACGGGGAACTCGAACCCTCGTCAGTAATACACCTCGGGGTTTCAGTCGGACGCTCTACCCACAGAGCTATCGCGTCCCTGAAAGGTTTCACAAAGCACAGCTAGAACAGGTGCTGCAGTACACACCACTAAAGTGGGCCAGCTAGTTCACTGGCACCTGTATTTTGGTCGTCAATGCAGAGAAGCATCTCCTCTTCTCGCATAGTTCTCGTTACTGGAAACCCTCCACCCCCTCCCCCTTACTCCTTACCCCCCCCCACCCCACCCCTGCCACTACCGGTGTAGTGAGTATCCGAGTTGGAGGAAAATCTCTCTCTCTCTCTCTCTCTCTCTCTCTCTCTCTCTCTCTCTCTCTCTCTGCTTCTCTTCTCTCTCCCCTGTCTCTGTCTTTTCTCTCTGTCTCGTCTCTCTGTGTTGTCCCCTGTCTCTGTCTGTCTGTCGTTGTTTTCTGTCTGTTTTACTGTCTTCGTCTCTCTCTCTCTCTCTCTCTCTCTCTCTCTCTCCTCTCTCTCTCTCTCTCTCTCTCTCTCTCTCTCTCTCTCTCTTCTTAACTCGCTTTAGTTTGCGAAATGCTTGTCCGTGGGATACCCAAACGTTCGACGCCATTTTTTCTCGAAAAATTGCCTAACGTATGTATTCATTGGCTTTGGGTTTTTTTTTGGGGGGGGGAAAAAAGTTACCCCCCGTCAAATATTGGAAACCGGAAGGGACACGGTTCGAACTGGCAGATGAGTAAATAATGTTATTTCCGCCGTGCCTTGGGCAAAACAAAAAAAACTGAGCTTCCCAACACACACACACAGTACATTAAAACCAAAGTATGACACTTTCGCACACAACACACACACAACACACACTCACACACACACACACACACACACACACACACACACACACACACACACACACACACACACACACAAAACACACACACACACACACACCACACACACACACACACACAAAACACACAAAACAACTCACCAAATAAGGAACATAGATCGTAATTTAAAAAAGGTGTACCAATACAATAATTAATAACAAGGCTCATATTGGTGTGATGAGTGTGGTGGTGTGGTGTGTGTGTGTGTGCGTGTGTGTTAGTGGTGTGTGGGTGTGTTGTTTTTTGGTGCTCTATGGTGCGTACGTGTGAGTGCGTCGTGTGGCGTGCGGGGCGTGTGTGTAGCGTGTGTTGGTGTTGTGGATGTGCTGTGTGTGTGTGTGTGTCCGTGCATGTGCGCGCGTGCGTGAGTGCGTACGTGTGTGTGTTTGTACAGACGGTCCAGAAGCGGGATGGGAAAGGAGCAAACTCAGCAAGTTGTGGAGGTCAGTCGGGAGTATGCTTATTTCGCCAGAACCCCTTTCAGCACTATCAGCATCCTTGGCAACTATTCACGCTGACCAGTCGAAATATTTGGGCGGCTGCTTCATTCACAAAGCAAA
>JABMCL010003330.1:145000-147500 GCA_018857735.1 Alviniconcha marisindica
AGCTTGTTTCGTCTTCAACCGAAGATACCAGTTTACAAGACTTCTAGGTATGTCTGCGCACTGCTTTTGCAGATATGACGACTTTGGGTTGAACTATTGTCGTTTTACCATATTTTAGTACGCCACTACTACCATATATTACCAAGATTTCAGTTTTGTTTTTTGTTTTTTTGTTTTGTTTTTCTTGTACTGGATTTTTTTAAAATATTTATTTTTAGGTCGAAGTGTAAAAAAAAAAAAAAAAACAAGCAAGTAATTAATTGCTGAGGCGTTATATTTAGATCTGTATTTTTGTTTGTTTGTTTGTTCGTGGTAAATCAGTTCCTCGGGCCAAAAGTCGATTTTCAATCCACACAACTCCCCGTCTTGGATCTAGATGCGTCTGGATATCTTCTTCACTTGCACTCGGAAGGTCACCTTGATTGAGACAATGGCCGAAGTGGAAAAATTCAATGTCGGATTTTCGTCATCACATTGCAACAGAATACTGCAGACGTCATCAATTAAAAGAACCCCACAAGTTTGTTGAAAGCAGTTTTCGAGTGGTGATTTAGCGCCCCAAAGAATTGTGAACCCGAGGTAACGACAAGAATAGACGAACATTAACGCCAGCAACAAAAGAGAGTGCGAAAAATAGCGCGAATTAACGCCTACAACAGAAGAGAGGCATGAGTAATATGATGTTAATAATAACTAGCATTTTTGAAGCGGACATTTTTCAAAAGCTCTCAGCGCGTTAAGAAGAACAAACACATTATGATGAGAGGTGGCGAAGAAGTGGGATCAACCAGACATGTACAAAAATCAAACAAACTAGACAAAATAATACATTAAATAGGCCAAAAAACCAAAAGCCAAAAACACGCACGCACGCGCGCGGCGCGGCCCCCAAAAAAACCAAAAAAAAAACCACACACAAAACCACGACACACACACACACACACACGCACACACTCTCTCTCTTCCCCCCCCCCTCCCTCTCTCCTCACAAAACAGACAGCCAGAGAACAGAAGACAAAAGCACGCACACACAACGCACGCACGCCCCGCACCCAGCACCCCACACACCACACAACACACACAAACACAAACAAACAAACCCGCACGCACACAAAAACCACCAAAAACAGACAGACAGACAGACTCACAAGCGCACGCACACAAAAACGCCGCCAACCACCACGCCCCGCACAAAAACACACAAAACCACACACAAACCACACACACACCCAACACACACACACACACCACACAAACACACACACACACACACCCCCCCAAGCCACGCACGCACGCACGCACGCACGCACGCACGCACAGAGTATGATGTTTGGAAGAGGTGAGCTGTAAGTGCTCATTTAAAGGAAGCGGCTGACTGAAAGAATCCAGTGTTAGACACAGGCTGTTTGAACAATTAACCCCTAACACTTTCATACTAAGCCACTACTAAGCTTCCCGCTGGGGGTGAAGTTGTCCACCACAGTCAGAGCATCATCCAGCTGGGGTCTGTATAGCTAATGTCCACCACAGTCAGAGCATCATCCAGCTGGGGTCTGTATAGCTAATGTCCACCACAGTCAGAGCATCATCCAGCTGGGGTCTGTATAGCTAATGTCCACCACAGTCAGAGCACATCCAGCTGGGGTCTGTATAGCTAATGTCCACCACAGTCAGAGCATCATCCAGCTGGGGTCTGTATAGCTAATGTCCACCACAGTCAGAGCATCATCCAGCTGGGGTCTGTATAGCTAATGTCCACCACAGTCAGAGCATCATCCAGCTGGGGTCTGTATAGCTAATGTCCACCACAGTCAGAGCATCATCCAGCTGGGGTCTGTATAGCTAATGTCCACTCACAGAAGCACTGCTCTCCATCCAGACTTTAAAAAATCGATTTGCTGAAGAAGAAAAAAATCTTTTTCTTTTCTGTCTCAATAAAGGCGAATGGAAATTGTTCTGAACCATTTTCCATCAGACATTTTTTAGGTCTTATCTTGTTCCTCTCTTCACTCTCTCTCTCTTCTCTCTGATCTCTGATTTAAAAAAAAAAAAAAAAAAAAAAAAAAATCGCGACAAGCTGAATAACAGTTATACGGATTGTTCTGTCTCCCCTTTGACAGTGCCTGAAAATGCCCAAAGGTGCATTCCGCCTTCTCCCCATTAGTGTGCATAAAACTGATGGAACAAAAGACCACTGAACGGCAGTTCTTCACAGTTCACAGAAAGAAGACTTAGTGTTTCAAAATGTAATGAGAATTTATATTAAAACCCCAAAACGGCATACACTGAAATGACTCCAGCCTCCCCCTTTAGATGAGTCAACCGTAAAATGAAATGAAATCAGTGAAGATTTTTTATATATATAATGATGACACTGAGGGATTCCTTAAAAAAGAAAAAGAAAAAAAGAAATCACCACCAACAAAAGCAACAACAAAACACACACACACACACACACACACACACACACACACACACACACACACACACACACACACAC
>JABMCL010003330.1:152500-162500 GCA_018857735.1 Alviniconcha marisindica
AGACAAGACAAGACAAGACAAGACAAGACAAGACAAGACAAGATTATTTTAGTGTCAGGCCTCCGGCCCATTACAACAGGAGTGAACATTCAAGCAATTCGAATTCTCATGGATCCAATGACGGACTTAAACTCAGTTTTCTAGTGTTTAAAGCTTTAAAAACGAAGGTGGATAATTTCTCTATGGTGGGTGCGTTCGTGCTAGCTAATAATAAGGAAAATTTAAACATGGATAGTTGTCTCTGGTACTTTGGTGGAATAAGTTCATCTCTCAAGGCTGTATACTTTGGACATACTAATAAAAAATGTACTTCTGTTTCTGGCGTATTACAGAATGGACAATTTATATCCCTGTCGCGAGCAAAGGATCCTTACTGTAGGTAATGACATTTTAATGCAGACATTCCAATTCTGAATCTAGTAAATACTCTCCGCACGCTTATGTTGTTAAGAGTTCGAAGATATTGACTGAGTACTAATGACTGATTGAAATTACAGTATACGTTTATAAAATCGTGTGAACCCAGAGCAGCATGCCAGTCTTGTTTAAAGCAATCTATAAGCCTCAACTTAAATTCTTTAATGAACAAGTTTACATTACCAACACCTTGCATTTCCCAAACCACACCAAAGCCAAATCTGTATAAAACATTTCGAATTTTGCAAGCCCATGTAGTATAAGTTCTGTCTTTGAGGATTTAATAACATATTATAAGCTTTTCTGGGATACCTTCTGTCATCCATACACGTCAGGCGCAGCCAAAACTTTATACATCTGCCCGTTTCGCCATATATTAAATGTCTTGGAGACTTTGAGTTGACACCCAAGAACCTTTTCAAAGCTGATAAATGTACTCTTTCAATACTTTCCTGGTTGTCTGACAGTCCCCATACTTCGGAACCATAAGTCAAAATAGGCTGTATCTGGCAATCAAATATTTTTTCAAAGATTTCTGGTGAATGCGCACCAATGGACATAAAAGTTTCATAATTGCTAGCATTCCCTTTCTGGCTCGATCTGCAAGGTCGTTTAGAGTAGGTGAGAACATGAGCCTTGTGGTAAAGTAGACTCCCAGGTGCTTGTACATGTTTACAACTTCAAGTTCCTCGTTACCAAAACACCACTTTTCATTCAGAGCAAGATGGCCCCCATTCTTGAAAACAACTATGTTAGACTTGTCCAAATTTAGGGTCAAATTGAGACGCTTGGCAGTGTTAAACAGAACATTCACTTGAGTCTGAAGACCAAAGACACTATTAGACAACAAAACGACGTCGTCAGCAAATAACAAAATCAGCAATTCAATCAAATCAGGAGCTAACTGGATGCCATGCTTGCCACTTTCAATGATGTCTTTCGTCAGTTCGTTAATAAACAACGAAAAAAGAACTGGCGAACACACCTCACCCTGCTTCAAACCACGAGGACATAAGAATACATCGGTTAACTCCCCCCCCCCCCCCCCCCCCCCCCCCCCCCCCCCCCCCCAGCACGAACTCGAGCCTTGACAATGGCATACATACTTTGTAGTGCAATCGCGATTTTGCCTCTATGGCCGTTTCTGTGCAGTACAGTCCACAGTTTTGTTCTGCATATCGTGTCAAAAGCTTTACAAAATCAATAAAGGCCACATACAGTTTTCTGTGCCTCAGTAGCTGTTTCTGGACTAACGCTAACAGAGTAAAAAAAATGATCAAAAGTACTACGTTCTTGCCTAAAACCGGCCTGTTCTTCTCCAATTACCTCATTATTATCTACCCGCTTGGTAATCCGGTTATTCAACACAAAACTATACAGTTTACTACATATGTTGAGCAAGGATATACCCTTGTAATTATCCGGCACGTTTATATCCCATTTCTTATGTAGCGGATGTAAGAGAGAGAGAGAGAGAGAGAGAGAGAGAGAGAGAGAGAGAGAGAGAGAGAGAGAGAGAGAGAGAGAGAGAGAGAGAGAGAGACAGACAGACAGACAGACAGACAGACAGAGACAGACAGACAGACAGACAGACAGAGACAGACAGACAGACAGGCAGACAGGCAGACAGGCAGGCAGGCAGACAGACAGACAGACAGGCAGGCAGGCAGACAGGCAGACAGACAGACAGACAGACAGAGACAGAGTTGAATAAACAAATATGTGCTGATGTCAAACGTATCCTGCCATTACGCAGACTTCCTTGTCGACGAGTTTTGAGACCATCAGGGAATTGATGTACTTCTCCGACTCCTAAGATGTGCACGAACCAGCCACATATAGTTGCTAAGTTCACTTTGCTGTCTAGGAGCCAGCCAAGCTTATCTGGATTATACCCGTACGACAAACTCTTGGAATCTTTACCGAAAGCCTGCGACCCTTTACAGATATATAAGAAAAACGCAAGCTCCCCCCGAACCACCCCCCCCCCCCCCCCCCCCCCCCCCCCCCCCCCGTCCTCACCCCCCACAAGGCCCCTCTCTCATCCTCTTCACGTGCACGCTGTTCACTTATTGCCTGCACCCGTCCAGTCAAATGCACAGAGAAAATTGCGTCACCTAAAAAGAAACATCTCTGGGCACTGATCTATTGCGCGCGCGCGCGCGTTGTTGTGTGTGTGTGTGTGTGTGTGTGTGTGTGTGTGTGTGTGTGTGTGTGTGTGTGTGTGTGTGTGTGTGTGTGTGTGTGTGTGTGAGAGAGAGAGAGAGAGAGAGAGAGAGAGAGAGAGAGAGAGAGAGAGAGAGAGAGAGAGAGTATGTGTGTGTACATTTTCTCTGGTTCACTGTCACAGTCTGCGGAATCTCACCTTGGCAGAAAACTAGCATCTCAGTATTATGGGAAGAAAATCTGGCAGCTCCGACATGCGCTCGCTTCTTACTTACCTCCACAACCTAGCAGGGGGAAGCAGGTGTGCGCGTCCCTGACAACCAAACAGACAGCAAGGGCCGCCACTCTTATCACATCTCTGCTTTTGCACGTGCATCACCTGCCGGAGGACATATTGTCGCTATTCTTAGCTCCCGGGGCTTGTTCTGTTTGTTTTCTTTTCTCTGCCCTCTGCCGCAAATAGCCAGTCCCGTGCTGCCAGGGGCACTGAAGCATCAAACAGTGAAACCCTAGAGGCCTAAAACGTGATAACTTAAGCTGCTCCAGAACAGGTTTGTTTCCAAAAGTACCCACCGGTTCTCCGTCTTGGAATGTTTGAAGCAGCTCCTGTGTATATCTAGGTTAATCGTTACACATGTTAAAAAGGGATATTGTTCCTGAAATTGCGGTCTATCTTCCAGATGCGTTTCTCTGGCGTAGGTTTTTATATATTTTTTTACTCTCAACCGTGTTTTATTTGGACGCCCTATTCTGCAGAAACTGTGACAGCGCCTGAAACAGCGATAGGAGAGAAGAAAGAAGAAAAGAAAGAAAGAAAGAAATGAAATGTTCCCTTCACACGCGGATTTATTCGGCATGTCTTTGGAAAAGAATTCGAACAGTCGCAAAACACCTCTGCCGTGTATTTCGCGCTGGTAATAATGTGACGCCCAAGGAACCGACTTTCTGTGAAATTATTTAGCGTAAGGTGGGGGCTACCGACGGTTCAGATTTCTGTGAAATTATTTAGCGTAAGGTGGGGGCTACCGACGGTTCAGATTTCTTTGAAATTATTTAGCGTAAGGTGGGGGCTACCGACGGTTCAGATTTCTTTGAAATTATTTAGCGTAAGGTGGGGGCTACCGACGGTTCAGATTTCTGTTGAAATTATTTAGCGTAAGGTGGGGGCTACCGACGGTTCAGATTTCTTTGAAATTATTTAGCGTAAGGTGGGGGCTACCGACGGTTCAGATTTCTTTGAAATTATTTAGCGTAAGGTGGGGGCTACCGACGGTTCAGATTTCTTTGAAATTATTTAGCGTAAGGTGGGGGCTACCGACGGTTCAGATTTCTTTGAAATTATTTAGCGATAAGGTGGGGGCTACCGACGGTTCAGATTTCTTTGAAATTATTTAGCGTATGGTTGGGGGCTACCGACGGTTCAGATTTCTGTGAAATTATTTAGCGTAAGGTGGGGGCTACCGACGGTTCAGATTTCTGTGAAATTATTTAGCGTAAGGTGGGGGCTACCGACGGTTCAGATTTCTGTGAAATTATTTAGCGTAAGGTGGGGGCTACCGACGTTCAGATTTCTGTGAAATTATTTAGCGTAAGGTGGGGGCTACCGACGGTTCTGATTTCTTTGAAATTATTTAGCGTAAGGTGGGGGCTACCGACGGTTCAGATTTCTGTGAAATTATTTAGCGTAAGGTGGGGGCTACCGACGGTTCAGATTTCTTTGAAATTATTTAGCGTAAGGTGGGGGCTACCGACGGTTCAGATTTCTTTGAAATTATTTAGCGTAAGGTGGGGGCTACCGACGGTTCAGATTTCTTTGAAATTATTTAGCGTACGGTTGGGGCTACCGACGGTTCAGATTTCTGTGAAATTATTTAGCGTAAGGTGGGGGCTACCGACGGTTCAGATTTCTGTGAAATTATTTAGCGTAAGGTGGGGGCTACCGACGGTTCAGATTTCTTTGAACGAGTTGTATTTGCACTCCCAAGGTCTTGCGGGTGTGGACAAATATGAAATTTTAGGTTTTTGTTTTCCTCCAGTGATTGCCACATATTGCGTAGGTGAAAAAGACAGCAGTTGTCAAGATCCACGTTAGTACGTCATTCTCCCATTGCGGGAAATTCGGATCGCCTTTGGGCGTAAAACACAAGTTATTTACTCGGATCGCCTTTGGGCGTAAAACACAAGTTATTTACTCGGATCGCCTTTGGGCGTAAAACACAAGTTATTTACTCGGATCGCCTTACCTGGGCAAGGCACAGCAGCCGCAAGAAGTCGCCACCCATTTCTATGGGGGTGTGCAGTATTGTCGTGTGTCCAAACGATGGTGTACGTTGCTGCCAGTGTATGGCTGCCCGGAGACGTTGATGCGTGCGGTTGCAAACGGGGGGCTGTAGGAATACCGTGAGAGATGTCTGCACAGAAAGTTGACCGTGGACGAGAAATAGCCCTTGCTGCACAAGGAAACCAAACCCGAGTCAGTATTTTACGCCTGGATTTTCCGTCCGACGCTCTACCAACTGAGCTGTCGCGAAATTGTCAACTCGTAACCATTGCGCGATCTAGCTTGGGTGTCAGACGGTTATTTTTGGTTACCGAAAGAAAGCAGTGCTTGTTTATTTATTTATAGTGATACAGCATGAATTCTATATAAGAATATTTAGTGTTCGGACAAAGCAAAGACATCATCCTCATTCGTCAGAAGCAAACGTTGTTCAGAAGATAGATTTAAGCCGAAGTGGTTAAATTGTCAAGGTGTTTTAACGTTTTGTGAACGTTCGGAGGTTTGTAAAACCAGCTGCCTCCCTATACCTAGCCATGTGAGCAGAAGGACCTCGGTTAGATTCCGCTTCGGCTCCTTCTCTCTTTGCAAGTTTGTGGACATTGTCTGTGGACATTGTCTTGTTACTGTGTCCCCCACAATTAATAAATCATTAAAATGGCTCTCGTCGCTGCCCATCATAATGCAAGAGTCATTCTGGTGGTGACAGTGTAGCGATAGGTATAGACTTAATTCCTCTTCCCTCAATTCCTGGCACCTCGATCCCAGCCAGTACCTCTTTGGGAGCAATTCGGTGTTAAGCACCTTCAACCAAACGGCGCCTAGCCACTATCAGAATACGACACAGCAACACCTATTGTAGTTATTAATAAACTGAATGTGTTTGAAGCCATTACGTGGGTGTCATATAACACAGCATGAAAATTTCAGCCAACGAGCCATCTGGTTCTTAAATCCAAATTAGGTCAACGGTTCTATCTTCCACGCATTACTCTCGTGATTTTGCAGGAACAATGATCTGTTAGGTCACTCAAAGCAACGTGAAATAATTTGACGTTTTTGACATAAAACTAATTTCGAGCATTGAATTTTTCTGCTTGCACACTCGATCGGCACCATTTTGATAGTGAAACTAGGTCATATTCACTTACCAGCCTTCGAAACAAAGTGAAACTTTCTGATATTTTGGAGAAATTACAATGCCCAGTTACGTACTTTCTGTGAATCTTTGTCACGAGCTAAGAATAGCTGGTGTAAAAATAGATTCTGCCCTTTTCTGGGGTACAGACTAACGAGAAGAATACATTTGGAGTGACCTGTTCTTCAGGTAACACTTTTTCTCTCTCCAGCCGTTGCTAGCTTGTAACCAGACGTAACACGTGACTCTTAGACATGACGTGGTGCACGCACGACCTAGTTTTGCGAAGGGCTCTCAGATGCTACGCTATTCACAGTGTGAAAAATCCGACGGACGGCCGGTCAGTCTGCCTACGTCACACACACACACACACAGACACAGACACAGACACACACACACACACACACACACACACACACACACACACACACACACACACACACACACACACACACACACACACACACACACACACACACACACACACATACACACACACACACACAGACGCACTCACATTTTAGCTGTGGTTAGGAAAACAGGATCCAAACACATGTAAGTAAATAACTTGGTGTTTTACGCCCAGTCAGCCAGTACGGTTATGTCAGGGCGATTCCAAACACATAAAAAGTTAAAAAGAACATGCTGAACTGTATAACTTGAATCCATACGGCAAAATGGAAAGTTGGGTTGCTTTGCAGGCGATCCTTTTTTCAGTTTCAACCCCAAATCCCCACTTTAAAAAATATTTTTTATGCACCTCTGTACATCCATGAGACCAGATTTGGGAGACGCAAGTCACAAGAAAAAACAAACAACCACACACACACACACACACACACGCACGCACGCACGCACGCACGCACGCACGCACGCACGCGCGCACGCACGCACGCACGCGCGCACGCACGCACGCGCGCGCACACGCACCCCCCAAAAAATCAAAAAACAAAACAACAACAACAACAAAGAACACGCCTAGTTCCCCCTGGAAGCCAAGAATATATATAAACCTGAGCGGATTTCGTTTCGCACTTTACAAAGCATTTGTTGAAAACACATTGCGTGCTATGCCCCGCGGCGCATTTTCGTTTATTCATTTTTTTCCAAACGTGCAGCTTCCTAGCGTGCTTATTGCAATGCTATGGCTGTACGCAAACAGGAGAGAGAGAGAGAGAGAGAGAGAGAGAGAGAGAGAGAGAGAGAGAGAGAGAGAGAGAGAGAGAGAGAGAGAGAGAGAGAGAGAGTAGTATAGTGTGATTTTCGAAAACACCCAAGAGACAAATGAAGATTTGATTGTAGATGGAAGAAGTGTGTGTGTGTGTGTGGGGGGGAGTCGCGTAGTCCATCGAGGTGGCGCTATTACGGACTGCCATCTCTCCAGAGGGCGCAGTCATTTCCTGTAACTCACTTCCGGTTAATTTGTGAAAAGCAGCCAGAAGCTCGTTTTGTTGTTGTTTTGTTTTTAATCATACCGCACGTCACCACAACTATAAGACTCCGTTCCGCGTTATTCTGCCAGCGAGGTTTGGTTTTCCCTTTAACTCAACTGTTTGATTCATTTTTATGCTCAAGGCTAACACGTTCTAGAGCAGGATGCTTACGCTTTTGTCCACGTCCGTTCCGTCTTAAAGGGACCCAGCCTTATAAAAACAAGTTTCCCCTAAAAAGGCAGAACTCAGGAGCTGCGTGAAAGTCGAGGTGGCCGTCCTGGGCTCCGCTTCCCTGATAGTCCTTAATGTCTCTGTGGACATAAAGCAACGTCGAAGCTCAAGAGCTGTGTGAAAGTCGAGGTGGCCGTCCTGGACTCCCCGTCCCTAATAGTCCTTATGGTCTCTGTGGACGTAAAGCGACACTAAACAAAACACTTGTGCTCAGAGCTCAGGAGCTGTGTGATAGTCGAGGTGGACGTCCTGGGCTCCGCTTCCCTGATAGTCCTTAATGTCTCTGTGGACATAAAGCAACGTCGAAGCTCAAGAGCTGTGTGAAAGTCGAGGTGGACGTCTTGGGCTCCCCGTCCCCAATAATCCGCACGGTCTCTGTGGATGTAAAGCAACACTGAACGAAAAATATGTAGAAGAAATCGAGGTCAAAACTTCAAATGAAGGATTTTGTTTTGTTTTGTTTTTGAAAATGTTCCCTTGATCTTGTACTCAGTTTGTAAACTTGATTTCGTTCTGATATAACCGTCATAGCTGACAGGTCGTTAAAAATCAATTATCTGTCTGTCGTGAATCGCCCCGGTATAACCATCATGACTGACATGTCGTTATCAACCAGTTATGAATCGTGACTCGCCACGGTATAACCATCATGATTGACATGTCGTTATCAACCAATTATCAATCGTGAATCGCCAGAGTATAACCATCATGGTTGACATGTCGTTATAAACCAATTAACAATCGTGAATCGCCACGGTATAACCATCATGACTGACATGTCGTTATAAACCAATTATCAATCGTGAATCGCCAGGGTATAACCATCATGATTGACATGTCGTTATAAACCAATTATCAATCGTGAATCGCCAGAGTATAACCATCATGGTTGACATGTCGTTATAAACCAATTAACAATCGTGAATCGCCACGGTATAACCATCATGGTTTTGATGTCAGCTTTTCAAACCAACTGCAAGATCCAAGCACACAAACAGTGAAAAGGAACGCTAATTTGATATAATTATTTAAATATTTTAGGGCATGCCAACATTCTTCCAGACACTCCAGGCACTGAACACCCCAACCACACTGAACCGAATAAGTACAATGTTTTCATTTATCACCTTCTAACTATTGTTTTGTCGCTTTGAAAAAGGGGCTTACCTCCCAAATTCGCAAATGTTTTGTATTGTCACGTTAAATTAGTGTTCTTTTCTCCCGTTTATATGTTTGGCTTTATGGGTTAGGCGCTCTAAGTATCCATTCTAATTATTATTTGGATCTTGTTTTAGAAAGCTAGCAGTCATCCTTGCTTCACACTTTTATTTTCAAATCAACTGCAGTTCATATTTTGATATACTAACCAGGACTCTGATGCTCAGAGAATCAGGGTCTCCATTTGCCCCCTCCTCCCCTCGCCCCCCCCCCCCCAACACGCCCGCCCCCCCCCCCCCCCCCCCCCCCCCCCCGCCCCACCCCCCCGGCGGCCATATCATCCATACTCCCGAAACATACAACACGTACTGTGCCCAAGGCGGGCGAAGGCGTAAAATGCCGAGACCGAAAGACCATCTGTCTCCCTGAAGATCTGCCACAGCAGACTGAAATAATGCCCGTGTAAAGACTCGTTCTATTCGGCAAATTTAGTTTTGGAGTGATGCTAATGGAGCGTACTATAGCAGTTGACTACATTTCGTCCAGTGAAATTCCGGATTGGGCACGTAAATAATTAAACGGAGAGAAATGGAATGAGAGGTGCGTGTACGTGCGTGTGTGGGAGGAGGGGGTGGCGGCATCAGCCATTTGGAAGGAACAACAAGCATTTAAGATAGAAAAAAACAACAAAAAACGCCCACACACACAGACACATTAAAAAAAAAAAATGTATATGGCTCAGCGAGTCTAACTTCTTCTTCTTCTTCCGTTAATGACCACCGGCCACAAAGCTGGCCATTACTATCATTTTAGTGCATGATGGGTTATTTCGTTGTTTCCATAGACCACCGAACTCCGACACTGACTGCAGTATCTTTAACGTGTGTATGTGATCTTTTTGCATGCGTACACACACGGGGGACCTCGGTTTACAGTCTCATCCGAAGAACGTTTGTGGAGCATGCACAGAATTTGACTCCGGAGAAATCTCAGACGGGGCGCAAAGCCTAGCACGTAAGGGTCACCCATCCATTTGGTGACCGTGATGCGTACACACACGGGGGACCTCGGTTTACAGTCTCATCCGAAGGACTTCTGTGGAGCATGCACAGAATTTGACTCCGGAGAAATCTCAGACGGGGCGCAAAGCCTAGCACGTAAGGGTCACCCATCCATTTG
>JABMCL010003330.1:167500-180000 GCA_018857735.1 Alviniconcha marisindica
AAACAACAACAACAACAACAACAAAAAACACAGGAGTAATCAAAAGAAGGTCCTTTCTGGTTATATAAAAAAAAAAAAAATCACATTGTATCAACATGTATTTACGCCGTTTGGCAAACAAACTGGCTCACAGTTTAGAACAAAGGGTGTAAATACATACAATTTGATTACGTGAAAATGTACAAATATTTTCATCAGCATGCTTTATACAAAAGTGCTGTTTGCTTTGACTGTTAACGCGATGGGGTGCTGCCATCTTCGTTCGCTCTTTGCGGACAAAGAGCAGAAAAAGGTTGGTTCGTGACGTATTTGCTACCTTTCCCATTCGTGCCGGCCTTGTGTGTGATATGTCGTTGATAATTATAGACTGTTGGCCTCATAAGGGGGAGCACTCTCTCTCTCTCTCTCTGATGAGATAATAAAGTAATCTCTCTCTTCTGTCACTGTCTGTATGATACATAATAAAGTATTCTTCTTGTCTGTTGTCTGTCTGGTGTCTTGTCTTGTCGTCTGTTCTTGTTGTTTGTTTCTCTTTGTCTCTCTCTTCTCTCTTCTGTTCTCTCTCTTTCTCTTCTACACACACACACACACAAAAACAAACAACACACAACAGAAACACAGAAACAATAACAGAGCACACGATGACACAGAGACGACACAACAAAACACAAAACAAAACGAACGACGACACACCACGCATGCATGCACGCAGCACGAACTACGCACAACAACCACCCACGTACGCAACAACACACACCACACACACACACACACACACACACAATATATATATATATATATATATATATATATATAATATATATATATAATATACATACAGACTTAATAATGACTGGTAATTGCAATGTTTGGTGCATACTGTGCAGTTTTGGAGGTACTTTTTTTTCTGTCTCTCTGTCTGTCTCTGTCTGCTCTCTCTCTCTCTCTCTCTCTTCTTTCTCTCCTTCCTTCTCTACTACTCTCTCTCTCTCTCTTCTCTTCTCTTCTCTCATCTCTTTAAAGTCTTGTGTAACAAACTACAACGAATATATATATATAAAGCCTCTTTGTGTAACGAAACATGACAACGAATATATATATGTATATAAAGCCTCTTTATGTAACGAAACATGACAACGAATATATATATATAAAGCCTCTTTGTGTAACGAAACATGACAACGAATATATATATATATATATATATATATATATATAAAAATATAAAGCCTCTTTGTGTAACGAAACATGACAACGACACACTGACAACGGACAAACAGCAAAAGGGAACAAGGAAAATGCCAATAATACAAGAGTAGAGAGGGGAAAATAACCTATCTTTAGTTGCTTGGAGAGTCTCTAACGTGGCCATTGAGTATGATTTATTGTTTCTCCCTTGCCAGGACGAAAACATGCAGTGCCGAAAATGTGCACGTTGTTTTGTCTTGTGTGTTTTGTTTTTGTTTTTGTTTTTGTTGTTTTTTTGTGTGTGTGTGTGTGTGTGTGTGTGTGTGTGTGTGTGTGTGTGTGTGTGTGTGGTGTGTGTGTGTGTGGTGTGTGTGTGTGTGTGTGTGTGTGTGTGTGTGTGTGTGTGTGTGTGTGGTGTTTGTGTGTGTGTGTGGTGTGTGTGTGTGTGTGTGTGTGTGTGTGTGTGTGTGTGTGTGTGTGTGTGTGTGTGTGTGTGTGTGTTTCCGCTTTTCTTTGTTTATTTCTGCTTTGCTTCCCCGGTTTGTGTGTTTATTTCCGTTTTGCTTGGCCATTTTTTCCTCTTTTTTTCTTTTCTTCTTTTTTGTTTGTTTTGTTTTTGTTGCCCTTTTTCTTTTTGAAAGCTGGCAGTCAAATTTGTTCCCCCCCCCTTAACCCCCACCCCACCCCTTTTTTCTTCTCACCTTCTCAATGACTGTTTTTGTGTTTGTTGCTGGCGTACATTTCTGTCTATTTTCTCCGATCCACAGCCGCTAGCGATAACGTTGTTGTTACCACGAGATTACAAAACGTTGGAGATAAACTTGAAAAAACAAGATCGGGCCTAGTTAGCACTTTTGCCAGTCGCCTATGCATCTCCGTCTTTTTCAAATCGAAAAAGCAGAGGTCGCTTTAGCTTGTGTTCCGACGTAACATCAACAGTGTTCAAAGTCCCTGTCGCCTACACTAGTTAGGAAGTTGATTTAAGCTAAAACAGACCAAAGACTGGAAATTTGATTACAGTGAAGTGTTTATTATTTGCTGGAATCGAGGAAAATTACCGACTGGCTGGCAAAGTAACTATCACAAATGGTTTGCATAAAGATCTGAAATGTTGAGGAGCTTGAGATGCTACATGGCTAAGAAAAAATACATTTACCATATTAGTCACGATGAACTTGTCACCAACACTGGGAAATGTTCATGTAAAGCTAAGTGTGCCAGCTAGACGACTGAGGTGGATCTGCACACAACTCCCAGACAACCAGGGCTTGTTGGAGCCTCCTGTAATGGGCGCAAGGTTTTCAAGGTTGTTGTTGTTGTCGTTGTTGTTGTTGACCGCTTTTACATAGCGCTATTCTCCGCTCTCGGGCAGACTCACTGCGCTCGCATGTGATTCTATACCAGTGAATAACTTTTTATAGCGCCCTTATATTTCTTCTTCTTTTTTGAATATCCACCGAAGTGGTGTACTTACAGCGCTGGCATGGCTGGTGCCACATGAAACTGCTGCCGTCTCGGCGCGTCCTGTGTGCACCATACAACGTAAAGTGGCATGACCGGGGTCTTTTACGTGCTACTGCGGTAACACAGGGGTGGAACGGATACCGAAATAAGAGTCAGCACACAAAGTTCACCCTATAGAAGAAAATTCTCCCGCCGCTCCTGCGGGGATTCGAACCCGCGACCTTTCGATCACGAATCCGGCGCTCGAAAGGTTTCTAGGTTTTACTGGGCTTTTTGTCCGTGGGTGCTAGAAAGCAAAGTTAGATTCACAAGAGACATTCCTTCTAAACAAGTACAGGAGTACTACTACTAACTTACTATCGCACTTTATACATTAGACAAGAACAAGCGCTCAAACAAATCAAAGCTGTTGTGAATATATAAGTAAGGCGAAAAAAAGAAGAAGAAAAAAAGAAGATATTTTTTCTGTGTTGGTTTGATCAAAATAACTAAAAAATACAACTAATAAATCTAGCAAGCTTAACCTTAGATTTTAAAGTCATGTTCATAAGGCTACAGAATGTGGGCACGTGGCGTAACTGGGGTTGCTAACTTTGTGGCTTGCGTGCGTGAGCGAGACTTCGCCTGAACATAATATTTCATTGTAGGGCTTCTTCCCTCGAATGCGTGAGTGCCTCAAAAACAAGCCAGTAAGCAAACGCCGTAGGAGCGAAGAGGTCAACCAAGAACATCGATGACATCATAGCCGGCATCCAACCAATGGCAGCCGCGGACAGGACAGTCTGGGTGCTCGTGACCCTTTCGAGAGGGCCATGCAATTTTCACGGACTACAGTAGTTTTGCAAGCGGTTCCTACGGGCAGCTGTGTGTGTGTGTACAGGGATTTTGTATCTTTCTTTCTTTGTTGTAAAAACGTGTGTGAGAGACTTACTGATGTGTAATGAGGCGGCGCCTGGTTTATATATATATATATATATATATATATATTATATATATTATATATATATATATATATATATATATATGGATGTGTGTGTGTGTGTGTGTGGTTATTATATTTTTTTATCGGAGTTGAAAAAGGAGATGAGGGGGGGGGCATGCGGGGAGTGGGGAAGGGGGTCGGGGGAGGTGGGAGGGGAGGAAGGGGGGGGGACAGGAAAGGGAGGGGGAGAGGAGGGGGGAAGTGGAGGGCATTGGCTTGGCCAGCGGGAAGTCCCAGGTGACGTCAGTGTCTGGTGTCAGCGTCTGCCATCAGTGCTGCACGTGACCTTCCCTCTTTTGAGTCACAGTGTCTGTTCACCATGCTGCAGTTAGGTCGCCGTGACTTCGGGTCCCAAATAGGAAGAGATTCCATTTAAAAAAAGATGACGCGACTGAAAAAGTCGTGTGTGTATTGTGCTTAAAAAATCAATAAAAAAATCCCTTCCATCCCTATCGATTTCTACGATGCATCTCCGTTTCGGTTCTCCTTTAAAGTAAAAGTTAAGAGCACTCGAACAATGGGTCGTCAAAACATTGTGCTCGGGTTCGCATATATATCTCTGGAACCAGTTTCGCGATAAGGAGGGTATCGCGACGCAATGAAATGTAAGCAGTCGTCTAAAGCCATACGCAGTTAGGCTACTTCAATAACAAGCACATCACTCGTAAAGCCTGCTGAATAGGGAAAAGAGAAAGAAAAAGAAAAAAGACAACAACAACAAAAAGACAACGAGAGCCGAATACAACACATAATCCGCATCTAGTTGGGTTTGAGAGAAATCTGAGATTAGGTCGGGAAAAAAGATGTTCATGTGAATTTGGGAATAGGAAAATGGATTTGAGGTAAACCTGAGATAGGGCAGAAAAAAGAAGCCTGAGATGACCTTGAAATGTGATAGGTCAGCTAACATTTGTTGTTGTTGACAATGCATCAACTGTCTTACCGAAGATAATAATTTTATTATAATACTATTGAAAAGAATGCAATGCCCACCTCTATTTATGTATCAAGGTGTAAAATTGATAATGTGCAAATGATTTAAAATTCTGAACTTAAATTTGGACGGGCAATAACGGGTACTGTAAAAATACGGCACGTGATTTTGACAAGCACTCAGCTCTACCACTGTTAACCGTGGTACAGTTGACACCAGAATGAATGCAGCAATCACCAAGAAATGGCTGCATTTTGAAAGCGTCTAGCTGAGACAGCAGGTTTAAACCTTAAGCGAAATGCACTGCACATGAAAGCTGTTTCAGTTCTAAACACAGTTCAGTGAGCTTGGCTAGACTGAGGGCTATTTGTTGCCTAGGAATGAGTGAACAACTGCTGCTGAGGTTGACAAAATATTTCTTAATTATTATTTTTTAACATCAACTTATTGTCTAGCTTCTTCTTTGCTTCCTTCTTCTTTTCTTATTATCTGTCTTCATACATCTGACGAAGACTTTCTGTCGAAAGCGCTTGAGTTTCGTTGTTCCTTGTGTTTCGTCGTATATGTGAGTACATTTCCTTAGATCTGTTCTCTTCGTATTTGTTGCCTAATCTGGGGGCTTTTGTAACCATGCCTCTAAGACGACGACTCAGCGATGTTGATAGTGGGCAGGCGCTGGCATTGCTGAATGATGGAATACCAGTACGGGAAGCTGAAAACAACTACACAAAGGTAGGAATGAAAAAAAGAAGAAGGTTGTTTTCTTTTCGGAAGGGGAGATTGGACTGCAGGACTTAAACAATTACCTCAGTGAGAACGTTTGCAAGTGTGGAAAGTGGCACCAGGCTACCTCAGATTGACTCCTCCTGCTTGCAGTACGAAAGAACCTGACAGGAAAACGATAGAACAAGAGCGTTCAAGTCCCGAATAGTCGGCTGAAAATCGATCAGTTTAAAATGACGTCCGGAAACGGAATCTTTACCATCATAGCTCATCACTTCGACTAATTTCCCTCTTGCCTCTTTTTTGTCTCTCTGTCTCTCTGTCTATGTCTCTGTCTCTGTCTCTGTCTCTCTCTCTCTCTCCCCCCTTCTTTCTCTCTCTCTCTGTCTGTGTCTCTGTCTGTCTCTATCTGTATCTCTCCCTGTCTGTCTGTCTGTATCTCTCTGTGCGTGTCTCTCTGTCTCTCTCTGCCTCTGTCTGTCTGTCTGTCTCCCCCTCCCTCCCTCCCTCTGTCTCTGTCTCTCTGTCTTTGTCTCTGTCTATGTCTCTGTCTCTCTTTGTTTTCCTGCTTCACTTCCTTCAGTCGCGAGACGACATCCTCATTTCATTAGACAACTGGCAGAGTGAACTGTGTGTGTGTGTGTGTGTGTGTGTGTGTGTGTGTGTGTGTGTGTGTGTGTGTGTGTGTGTGTGTGTGTGTGTGTGTGTGTGTGTCTGTGTGTGTGTGTGTGTGTGTCTGTGTGTCTGTGTCTGTGTCTGTGTCTGTGTGTCTGTGTCTGTGTATGTGTTTGTGTGGATTATTGCCAACCAATGTCAACCTTAGGAGCAAACACCTGTGTACATGTATGGACCCGCAAATGTCCAAAACTAATATTGTCCATTCAGAGACCTTTGGCATGAATTAAACTTGTATGCTATTCATCTGCAAAACCGACGAAGAGGAAAACAGGGAAGGAGGCAGTGTGTGCGCGTGAGAGTGAGAGTTGGTCAGTTCTTCCATTCTAACATCCCTTCAGAGAGAGAGAGAGAGAGAGAGAGAGAGCACATTGCTGTGTGTACTGTTTTCAAAATGGGGGAATATTCCACAAACTTTCCCGAAATATTTCACAAACGTGCCCCCCACCCCCCACCCTCATCCCATATTCCACAAACTTACTTCCCCCCGATATTCCGCAAACGTCCCCCGATATTCCACAAACTTACTTCCCCCAATATTCCACAAACTTCCCCCGATATTTCACAAACTTACTTCCCCTGATATTCTACAAACGTCGTCCTCAGGTGACTGCACGGTTGATGGATGTTAAAATCCCGTTTCGAACTTCCACAAACTACAATATCGCCCGCTAGGAGAGAGGTGTGGGAAAAGGAATCAAGCGTTCGACGATGTTCCTTGACGGGACGAGCGAGGGCCAACGCGAACATTGAAACTAGCCGTTTCAAAGGCAGCGTTGGGGAAACTTCAGAGAGGCGGGGGTGGAGCGCATATGGGCTTTTCCGAGCGCAAAGATACCCTCTTGGACTGAAGTGAACTGATGGTCAACAATTCCAGTCATTGAAGTCATGTTCGAGTGCACCTGATACTTCTGCTCGAATTACACCAAATGAATTATATATAAATTATAGGCTTGATGACACCCAGATTTAAGTAGAAAAATGTCAGCTGGGCGTTTGGTTCCTGATTAACAGGACTTACCTTACTGATGAATTCTCGCTACTTCTCGATGACATTAATTTCGCTCAACTTCCTTATGTGCAATTTTGCTTCTTTTGATCAGTTCTGTGTGTGTGTATGTGTGTGTGTGCGTGCGTGCGTGCGTGCGTGCGTGCGTGCGTGCGTGCGTGCGTACGTGCGTGCGTGCGTGCGTGTGTGTGTGTGTGTGTGTGTGGTGTGTGTGTGTGTGTGTGTGTATGTGTGTGTGTGTGTGTGTGCTTGCGCGTCAGTGTGTGTTGGTGGGGGTGAGTGGGTATATGTTTATGTGAGTGTGGATGTGAAGGGATAGGATGAGAATAGCGACAATGATACTTCTGCCTACTATATTTCAATCATATTAAGTGTGTGATACTGTTTTATTTTTAGAGCGCATTTTTATGTGCAATATATATTCTGTTTCATTTTGCTTTTTGTATTAAGTATTATTGCGCACTCTCACAGTCAACATTTTATACATGTACATTTTTGCTTGTTTATTATCTACGTATGGCACCGACGTTGTCCTTTAAATGGAATAAACAAGAGACACACACACTTTTTAAGGTTTCGGATAAAGCATCATTGTGATGTGTTGTACTTGTGTTACGTATTTCGAGCGCTAATATTAATTCGCTTTTGTGTTGATTTGAGCAACCGGATAAGCACATTGTTTTCTTTATCACCGTTCAACTGTGGTTTTGCCGCTTTGAAAAATGGGCTTACAACGAATATTCGCGAATGTTTTGTATTGTCACATTAAATTAGCATACATCTGAAACAGAACGAGGCCCAGAGCGCTCGTGCAGAATCAATACACAAGGGAGTTAATTAGCGCTCGAAATACCAAGTATATATATATATATATATATATATATATATATATATATATATATATATATATATATATATATATATAATATATATATATTAAATTAGCATTCTTTTTAACTGTTTATGTGTTTGGATCAAGCAAAAACTAACAAGGAAACAACAATAACAACAAATCCACGTAAGGTACTCCAAGCAAAAACTTCTGATACTGTCATTAATAGCATCGCAAATCAATTTTTTATTGTTTTAATCAACTGAGATTTCCATGTAAAATTACTTAGCCACAACAACCTCCACGGCATTACAAAAGCCATTAGTAACACCAACAATTCGTGTGTATGAATGATATCAACAACATGCTTCATTTTATGTGTATTTCATTTTGACATATGCCAATAATGATATATTGAACTGATTTTAATATATATATATATATATATTATATATAGAGAGAGAGAGAGAGAGAGAGAGAGAGAGAGAGAGAGAGAGAAGAGAGAGAGAGAGAGAGAGAGAGAGAGAGAGAGAGAGAGAGAGAGAACTCAGAAAGGACTATTTGCGAACAGTTTTCTTGTATAAACCCGCCACATAGGCAGTCACCCGCCATCTTCGGAGAATTTATGGAGGGTGGCTGATGTTATGCAAGAAGCTGATTATGGCTGAGGATAGTCCTCGCACAACTATGCAGCGCATAACTACATTTTAATGTAGCTTTCGTGTCCTTGTTGGTGTTAATGTGTTGTGACACAGCCAAAGCCAAGGCGACATGTGTAAGTATGATTAGTACTTAAAAGTAGTAGTAGTAGTAGTAGTAGTAGTAGTAGTAGTAGTAGTAGGATATGGAGGTGGGAGAAGAGGGAGATTATATACCTATCGCTACACTGTCACCACCAGAATGATTCCTGCATTAAGATGGGCAGCGATGAGAGCCATTTTAATGTTTCTGAGTAGGAAGTGATGGACAAAGTCACAAGACAGTGTCCACAGACCACAACCTTTTTGAAGAGAAAGGAGAGCCGAAGCGGTATGGAACCGAGGTCCTTCCGCTTACCAGCTTAACGCCTTACCGCTAGGCCAAACCGGCTCACAAAGAAGAAGAAGAGGAAGAACTCTTATATAGCGCTACACCCCGTATAAACTTACGAACACGCGGCACTGCCCTGGCCCTCACAAGTGTGAGAAAACAGATGGACACACTACCGTCTTATTCACACTGGATGAACCTCAGGGGTTTAGTTGAGAAGTTAGCTGATAATTGGATTTTGACATCGTGACAACCGCACAGGGTCACCTCAGGACGATCAAACACTGTTATCAGGAAATAAACATTTCAGACTCTCTTCACAGGTAAACCCATACTCAGATGTAAAAACCATACTCATACCCTTATGATTTAATCATACCAAACTTTTAAACTATATAATTAGAAAGGAATGTACAGAAACAATTAAAATACAATAGAAATGCATACTGGTCAATACCAGTGTCATGCAGAGCATGCAGCACATATGTGTGTGTGTGTGTGTGTGTGTGTGTGCGCGCGCGCGCGTGTGTGCGTGCGCGTGCGTGCGTGCGTGCGTGCATGCGTGCGTGCGTGCGTGCGTGCGTGCGTGTGTGTGTGTGTGTGTATGAATCTTTTGCATAGTTATGCTTGAACCCTTGTTGATGTCTACATTATTTTGTTGTTGTTGTTGTTTGTTTTGTTTTGTTTCTTTCTTTCTGATAACCTTTTTCATCTCGATGTACATTATGTGCGTTATACTACGCTTGTTCAGCGCTTTCAGCCGCAGGGTAGGCGCTTTACAAATTTCCATTATTGTTATTATCATTATTATCATTATTATACCAACGATCATCACTGCTCAGCAAGAGCCTCGTCCCCAAACTCCTATATCTCAACGAAAAATACTGAAGAATGGTTCTAGAGAGAAAGAAAGAAGTCATGAGAATGAGACAGAGGCAGAAAAACAAAGAGAGAGGATAAGACAGACAGAGTAATAGGTCCAAGAAGAAGAAGAGTAAGTAAGTTGGTGTTTTATGCCCAGTCAACCGGTACGGTTATATCAGGGCGGTAGAAGAAGAAGAAGAAGGGAGAAATTAGAGAAATGGAATCAAAGCACAGCCCAGAGATTCCAGACACAGGAGCAGACATCATACATCCCCGACCTCCTTTCGGGGGTTTAGCCGAGGGACGTCGGCAAACAAGTACAGAGGAGCATAAAGAAAGAGCACCGAAGGAGCACCCAGTGACCCCAGCTGAGGAGTTAAGCGCCAGGGTGGGGGTCGGCCGGGTCACCGGAAGTGGGTCTGGATCACTGGGGCAATGGACCTCGTGTGCGCATGCCGTCACGACTGGACCGGAGACAGCTAGGAACGGCGTCTTTGTCCTGGGAAGTGATGTCAACGAAGCTGCACGGTCAAACGAGATCAGCCTTCCATAGCCGCTAGTCACTTCAAAACAAAATACGGATATATAATTTTATTGTGTTTGGTACACCATTTGTTATGATTTTCACCCAAATTTAATGACATTATCTACTGAACATTGAAAAAAAGAAAGTGTGTGTGTGTGTGTGTGTGTGTGTGTGTGTGTGTGTGTGTGTGTGTGTGTGGGGGGGGTGAGGGGGTGAAGAGAAGAAGCTCTAGATGATCAAAAAGTGCGTTATCCTCTTGTGCGGTTAGATCCAGTGTTCTCCCCTTTTTGTGCTCTCTCTCACTCTCTGTCTCTCTTTCACTCTGTACGTGCGTGCGTGCGTGCGTGTGTATGTGTGTGTGTGCGTGTGCGTGTGCGCGTGCGTGCGTGTGCTTACGTGCGTGCGTGCGTGTGTGTGCGTGCGTGTGTGTGCGTGTGTGTGTGTTATACTTTATTCTTCTAATATTCAGACTTATTGTTAATTTAAATCGCGTTCCCTGAAGAAAACTATTTGGAACCAGCCACCGCTTTTTGACCTGCAGTCAGTCAAAATCGGAGCTTACATTTGTAGTCTGAGAACTGTCACAGTTTTGAAACAAACTTATATTAGAAACATTTTCAAATAATACATCCCTTCCACAGAACATTATTTTTCTGCTTCTTTTCTTCAAATTCCATCGCACGAGTGTATGTGTCCAAAATGAAACAACTAGCACCAAGCGATGTAAAGCGATAGCGATATTCAAATCGAGCACCATCTGGAATCTGACACTTTGGACGTATTGTAAATCAGCTTTATTTGTCTGCCTGAAGTAATATCCTTCAATATTGGGTTCTATTGGAAGGAGGGGGGGGAAGAGAGAGAGAGAGAGAGAGAGAGAGAGAGAGAGAGAGAGAGAGAGAGAGAGAGAGAGAGAGAGACTCGGATATAATCATCGGTTTCGCTTTTAAGCTGAAACCAGTTTCCCTTGAAATAATAGGGAGCTTGGCTGTAGACGGCATTGCGATAGGAGCAGTACAACATTACATTTCACTTTCAAGTGCAAAAACAAAAAAAGTAAACCAATTTATTTCATCCTGTTATTTTCTTCCGTCACTCTCTGTGGTGTGCAGCAAGGACCTGATTTCGCAGTTCATTTCTTGTTAGACTTCCTTACTTCGGTTTTCAACACACGTTGTTTTGTTTTTTTGGTGGGTGTGTGTGTGTGTGGGGGGGGGGGGGGGGTGGGGGGAGGGTTTTTTGTTTGTTTTGTTTTTGTTGGTTTGTTTCGGTTTTAAAAAATAAATCCTGAAACAAAAATGACTGCTAGCGTTCTAAAACAAGATCCAAACATATAAAATAGATGAACATTCTTCCAAGCACTGGACAGGAAAACAACAGAGCTCCACCAAAAACAGATAAGTGGTTTAACTTTTCACTTCATTTTTCATCGTTTTTGACCGCTTAGCTCAGTGTTGTTTAAGTGTCGCTTTGTAGCTTGACAAAGGGGATTACCCTGAACACTTTCTGGTTTTGTTATGTCCTAATAAAATAGAGTTCTTTTGAATCTTTTATGTGTTTGGTTTATATTTCCAGTTCCACAAACTTGTGATTTAGCAACTTGTCCTATGAAGTGGTGTCAAATAGTTCTGAATGTGTGATTCGTCCTGACGGGACAGTAAACCCCAAGAATCAATCGACTTATTTTGAATTCAAAAAGAGACGAACCGGGTCTATCAGCCGAAGTAACAAAAAGTCGGGACAGAAGTTTGCTGATACAGCTGAATGCAGACTTGTTGTTGATTTTAACTGAACAAAAACTACGTGCACCTCACACCACGAGCAATGGATAGCTTACGATTGATGGAATCTCGATTTTGGTGGAATCTCGACTGGTAGAATCTCGACTGGTTGAAGCCTTTATTCTCAGGTGGAAAAGAGGAGGCCATAGAGGAGCCGATCGGTAGTGTAATAATTACAAGCCTACCAGTAGCAACCGTAAAGGAAGGTCACAGCGACGAATTGAAAATGTTTCCGAAGCAGGTGCTGAACTGATTTAGGATTTTACATCCGGTGCATTTAGAATGACTGTTGATGCGTATTGAAGTGACTCGAAATAACCTGATTTGAATACGCAAGGGGGGGGGGGGGGGGGGAAGAAGGGGGAAAAAAAGAAAGGAAAGAAGAAGAAGAAAAAAGGACACGCACACACACACACACACACACACACACACACACACACACACACACACACACACACACACACACACACACACACACACACACACACACACA
>JABMCL010003330.1:190000-195000 GCA_018857735.1 Alviniconcha marisindica
TTCTCCCGTATCAGCTTCTCTCTGCATATATCAAACATCACGCACCCGACTCCGATCCTCAAACAAGAAGCTTTTGATAATTCCGAAACGTAATTTGAAATCTTTTGGTAAGCGCTCCTTCACTTTCAGTCGTCGCTCCATCATCAGTTATGCCTGGAATTCGCTGCCTGCCAGTCTCAGTGTGAAATCTTCCCACTTTGTCTGAGTTCAAAACCCATCTAGTCAAGACTTTCCTCTTCAGACGAGCCTTTTTCAGTCACAAACCTAGGCAGACCATCCCTGTGACCGTAGATTATGTGTATGTCCACATGTATATAATGTCCGTGAATGATATGTGCCAGCGCATTGAGTTTTGGTTTCCAAAAGGTTTTGCTCTCTACAAGAGCTATCGGCATTATCATCATTATTACTGAAAAGAAAACGGGACAGAAATCCCAGGAGATGGGGATGGGTGTGTGTGTGGGTGTGTGTGTGTGGGGGGGGGGGGGGGGGGGGGGGGTTGTTCCTAACTACACCGAAACAACCAAAATGATTTCTGCATTCAGACGGGCAGCGACGAGAGCCGTTTTATAATTTCATTAACTGTGAGGGGCAAACGGTCACAAGGCAGTGTGCAAAAATCACAGTGTTTGAAGATAAAGAAGAACGAAAGCGGGGAATCGAACCCACGCCGTCCGCTCTGCTACCAACCAGCCTAACGCCTTACCGCTGGACCAACCCGGCTCACACCGTCATCAATGCTTCTTCGGCGGTTCGGTTCCATTTTAAAGATTGTTTAAAGTGGTCTAACGCCGAGTTGTTTTCGAAGAGGGGACAAAGATCCCAGGAGGTGGGGAAGGGTTATACAATATATCCAACGTTAGGGGCCTACAACGCTGGCACCACCAGAGTGACTCCTGCATTAAGACGGGCAGAGATGACAGATGTTTACTGTTTCATTAACTGTGAGGGACAAAGTCACAAAACAGTGTCCACAAACCACAACCTTTTTGAAAAGAAAGCTAGGACAACAGGGACAAATCGGAATCGAACCGTGGTCCGGCCCCTCTGCTTCCCAGCGTAACCAACTAACGCCTTACCGCTAGGCCAAACCGGCGGTAATCTTCCCCTTTAAAGGACAGAGGCCAGTGAGACTAAATCGGGGTCAGTTACGGCAGTCGATCGACGGCTGGAGGCGTGAAGGCAAACCGCATCTTAGTGTGGACGGACGGTTGCTAAACCGCCGCGAACTGCTGGAATGTTCGGTACGCTGCGGGTCTTCACGAGGGCCGGCAGACCCCGTGTAAACGCGTCTCGCTGTAAGGTAGGTAAAGGAAGCACAGGGAGGAGAGGTGCAATCACCGAAGCACACTCTCTCTCCCCGCGAGTGAATGAAATAGCTGAGGCCTGACGCAGTGCGCGCCCGTCCGACGAAAGGCGGAGCGAGGAAAAGGCCAATGAGAGAAGGAAAAGCAGACTACGTCATCTGTCTGTCAAACCCACTTCGACTTCCACCACCACGGCAGCGACCGACACCTACGACCGGAAGCCGGTCCCTTAGCGCGCTTTCCGCCCACAGAGCCACATCCTCTTCATTTACCTTTCTCTGTTTTTTCCCTCTGGGTTTCGTCACAATTGCGCTCTGTGAAGGATAGCCACGTGCCATAGAGGGGCGGGGATGCGCACACAAAGGTGAGGCGCCTGGGCTTCTGACGAAGCTTCGTTGGCGACAATACGGAGGGAGGGGGGTGGGGGTGGGGGGAGGAAGGGGGAGGGGCTGGTGCTGGAGAAAAGCGCTACGTCCAGGTATAAGATCCCAAGTCGCATGGCGAAGCTTCATTTAACTCGGTTCTCTGTCCACCTGGTAACCGGCGCGATTACTGATCGGGTATCGACTGGCTCATCTCGTGGCGCTCCGGCAGTCACACACACGCTTCATCAGCTTGATAACGGTAGTGCCTGGCCTCCGTGCTTTATTCACTAATCGACATCGCTCATAAACTGACTTCCTGCGGTGCGGGTCCTCCCCCGTCGACCCAAATATCAAGTTAAAGCGCTGCGTCGTTTCTACCGAAGGGAAACCGTTACGTAGCAAAGACAATGGCGAGTGAGTAACACTACCTCACACTGAGACGCCGTATGAAACGCGAAACGCGTGTAATTTGTCTGATAAACAGCGAAAGTCTCGTTTGTTCGAGTAGAAACAAAAACAAAAAAAGAAAGAATTCTCTCCGTTTCCCGGACCGTTAAGGCAAATAGCGAAGACCGCGAGGACATCGTCAGTGAAGATCGACACCGCCAGGTCGTGAGAGGTTCCTCACCGACTTGCTCCACACTGAACCCTCCGAGTGGCTGCACCGGCATCGCCCGTGCACCTCACCTCCTCCACCCTACACACACAGTGACACAGCCATGGTCCTTCTGCACGTGATGCGCAGGACTCTTCGCGTCCTGCTCAACACCAGGCCCAACACGATGCTGTCCGCTTCCCTCACACAGCTCTCCGCGGTCCTGCTGGTGCTGGCGCTTCTCTCCCCACCCCGGGTGCAAGGCTTCGGGGTGTGCAGGAGCTCTTTCCGCTGTCTGAACGGCGGCGTGGAGAGGTACGGCCAGAGCATCTTCGGCCCGTGTCGCTGCATGTGTCCCCACGGTTACACCGGGCCGCGCTGTCAGTACCGTGAGGTGACGAGAAAGAGGTCCAGCTCCTTGAACGTTCTCAACGACTTTCTGCAGGCCAGGCTCCGGGCGGAGCGGCGGCAGCAGGAGCAGGCGATCACCAGCTACGACTACGACGACCTCCAGCCCATGCAGCGGAGGAGACGGAGCCGAAGGCGGCTTCATCCCAGGTTCTTCCGCAGATAACGTGCGCAGGTATGCTCTCGGCTTTTGGGCTTAACGTTCAGTGTGACCTGTTGCTAGTTTCGTGGTTGGTGTGTGTGTGTGTGTGTGGTGTGTGTGTGTGTGTGTGTGTGTGTGTGTGGGTGTGAGTGTCTGTTTGTCTGTCTGTCGTGTCTGTCTGTCTCTGTCTCTGCTCTGTCTCTCTCGTCTCTGCTCTCTGTCTCTGTCTCTGTCTTCTCTGTCTCTCTGTCTCTGCCTGTCTCGTCTGCTGTCTCTCCTGTCTCTGTCTCTCTCTCTCTCTCTCTCTCTCTCTCTCTCTCTCTCTCTCTCTCTCTCTCTCTCTGTGCCATACGTATTTATATTGTATTTGCTGTAGTCAGTGTTGCTGTGTTTGTCGTGAGGGACATATTTGTAAAATTCCGACTTGTGCTTAAATCTTTATCCTTGTGTAAAAAGGTATCATAATCCTCTCTCTACCTCTCTTTGCCTCTGTCTCTCTCTATCTTCTATCTCTGTCTCTCTGTGTCTGTCTGTGTCTGTGTCTGTCTGTCTGTCTGTCTGTCCGTCTCTGTCTGTCTGTCTGTCTGTTTCTCTCTCTCTCTCTCTCTCTGGAGTTTAGTCGTTACGTGTCTAAATTTACTTTCTTTGTCGTCTTTTTTTCTTTTGTGTCCTCCCCCTACCCTCTACCATCTTCATTGCCAAAATTTGTTCCCGTAGTTTATCAGTAGTGTCCTTTGGCACGAAATATTCCACTCATTGAGCTGTGCAATTAATTTTGATTTAGGGGTTACTAATAAAACTGCCATCGTAAATTTAAAAAACAAAAACAAAAACAAAAACTGTTAATGAAAGAAAACGCTAGCTCTAAAAAATAGAAAATCAATAAAAATATTGAAACAAAGCTTCTCCGACTTGGTGGAAATGTTCGAAACGGCTCTTATTTTTTAACATAATGATGTCAAAGGAAAAACAGGAAGAAATCAGACACGAAAAAGAAATCCAATCTCCGTATCACCCCCTTCCCTCTGAACGCGAAATGTGAATATGATTTTCTTCAACGATCCTCCATTCTGTATTTCGTCTCCCCCCCCCCCCCCCTTTCCAAACAAAATAAATGAGGGTTATTTTTTACCCCCCCAAAAAAAACACAAACCGTATAAGCAGTCGACAAAATGTAACACGAGACGTGGTGCGACCACTCCAATACGTTGAGAAAGAAAGAAAGACACGCGAGAGATTACGTAAAGATTGAGGCTATAGGTGTTGGTCTGGAAACTGACGAAATCGGCTGCTGGTCCTTGCGACCGAAACGTCAGTCAAACAGCCCTTGTATTAAACTCTCGATTTGACTTCGACAGGCTACGTACGTCACGGCAGTGATCGGGTTTTTCCGTCCTTGTTCTTTACTCCCCATCCCATGCGCTCCTAATTGGCGACCAGCCGCCCTCTCGACAAACGGGACCATTGTGTAGTGCAGCGGTCTAGCACCGGCGATCGTTGCCTGAAAGCAATATACCGCACGACTCCTGGCTACCAGCTAACCTCCAGTTATCAGGCTGACTCCCACCCCTTCTTACACCCACTCTGCCCCTACCACCCCTTCTCACCCCCACCCCATCCCCGCCCCTTCTCACCGCCAACCCCGTCCCCGCCCCTTCTCACCTCCACCCCGTCCCCACCACCCGTTCTCACCCCCACCCTGTCCCCGCCCCTTCTCACCCCCCCCCCCTTCCCCCCCCCTCCACCCCACCCCGTCCCCCCCCCCTTTCTCACCCCCATCCCCCCCACCACCCTCCCACCCCACCCCCCCCCCCACCTCTTCTCACCCCCCCACCCCCCCCCCACCCCCCCCCCCCACATCCCCCTCCCCACCCCTCCCCCCCCCCCTCCCCATCATCCCTTTTCCACCCCCCCCTCCCAACCCCACCCCGTCCCCATCACCTCCTTTCATCTCCCCCCGCCCTCACCCCCCCTTTCGTTCCCACCCTGTCCCCACCACCCCCTTCTCACCCCCCTGTCCCAACCCCTTCTCACCCCCCCCTGTCCCCACCACCCTTCTCACCCCACCCCGCCCCCCCCCCTTCTCACCCCACCCTGTCCCCCCCCCCCTTTCCCCCACCCTTCCCCCCCCCCCTTTCTCACCCACCCCCCCCACCCCCCCTTCTACCCCACCCTGTCCCCCC
>JABMCL010003330.1:202500-212500 GCA_018857735.1 Alviniconcha marisindica
AGAGAGAGAGAGAGAGAGAGAGAAGCATGCCTTCACATAACTGAGAAGGGAAAGAGAGGTAGTTATTCGATTTTAAGTTCCTGAGAGAGAGAGAGAGAGAGAGGGAGAGAGAGAGAGAGAGAGAGAGAGAGAGAGAGAGAGAGAGAGAGAGAGAGAGATCATTCGCATCATTAAAGAATAAGCCAGAAGAAGAAACACAACTTTCCCGCCCACACCAAAAGCGCGCGCCCTGCATCCTCCATGTTGATGAAGCTAAACGGGTTAACGTAAGGAATGTTTTTAGCACCCACACACTGTTTTCGAACGTGATAACAACAACATCAGACCAAAGACTAAAGGTATCAGTAGCAGTAAAACAAAACGGTTAAAAAAAAGAAGAAGAATATAAACATGAAGAAACAGAAGCAGTCGTCGATTTGTGGTTGACATACACTCCGCGAATACGAATATTAAGCGCATGTTTTAAATTACGTAAACATAAACGACGAGGCAACAGTCAACAGGCGAAGTATACGTAAACTGTATACATGAGGCATAAGACGCAGGAATTTTCTTCTCACCCAGTAAAACGTCCGAGGAGTGTCCCTTGGTTTTGGTTCATTCACCAGTCACTGTCACATCGATACAGCCATACAGCTCTGTTATCAGACACGAGCCGTTGTGCTGAGTGCTACTATTTGGTAACAAGCCCGTTCACACATACACGCCAACCATGGAACAACAGCAACAGCAAACCCCGAAATGTATCATAGTTGTCCGTTAGTTCTATAGTCATGCCATTCACTTTATGAATGAGTCAGTTGACTAGACAGTTGTCAATAAGTGTGGATTGTTAGTGTGGATGTGTGTCCGTGATCGGACGTCGTGATGTGCGGCGTGCGCTGCGTGGTGTGTGTGTTGTGTGTGTGTGTGTGTGTGTGTGTGTTGTGTGTGTGTGTGTGGTCGTGTGTGTGTGTGTGTGTGTGGTGTGTGTGTTGTGTTGTGTGTGTGTGTGTGTGTGTGTGTGTGTGTGTGTGTGGTGTGTGTGGTGGTGTGTGTGTGTGTGTGTGTATGTGTTGTGTGTGTGTGTGTGTGTGGTGCGTGCGTGCGTGCGTGCGTGCGTGTGTCGTGTGTGTGTGTGTGTGTGTGTGTGTGTGTGTGTGTGTGTGTGTGTGTGTGTGTGTGTGTGTGTGTGTGTGTGTGTGTGTGTGTGTACTGTGGGTGTATGCAAATTACAATTTCTAGGTTTTGTTGTTGTTGTTGTTTGGTTTTGGTTTTGTCCTTTTTCTGTCTCTTTTTAGTGTTTGTGGTGTTGTTTTCCGGGTGCGGCGTCGATCGACCAATCACTGGAAGAGAGAAAGAGTACTTATTGACAGACCCCAGACGGGCAACGTCTCGGTGGCCAAATCGGAGGGCGGTGGCGACTCAGTCAGAAGGAGGAGGCTGGCCCCACACGCGTGAAGGTTCGCTTTGAGTTCAAATCACTCATGACCAATGGAAGCCAATGGGATTGCTGGGGGAACATATTAGGTAGTGTTCCTAGTCTCGGGGCTGCCCTTTTATGGTGCCAGGAACAACAGTGAGTCAGACACAACGTAAAACAAAACGCAGACCACGTAGAGTGTTGTGTATTTGTAACCGTGGGCTTCGTGAATGTTCACACGCACGGACGCACGCACGTACGTACGCACGCACGCACGCACACACACACCACGACACACACACACACACACACACACCACCACCACGACGCACGCACGCACGCTGAAACACGCGTCCGCGCGCACGCACGCACGCACGCACGCACGCACGCAACAGCACACACACACGCGCGCGCATACACACGTAACACACAACCACAACACCCGCACACCACACACACCACACACCACCACACACACACACACACACCACACACACACACACAGCACACACCACACACACACACACACACACACACACACACACACACACACGCACGCACGCACGCACGCACACACGCATACACGTACACACACATGCACATGCATACTCGCGCTTACAAGCCTTTCGCTTTCAAGAGACGCCCATCAAGCGTTTAGTGTAAAATCATCAGTTATAGAAACTGACAATGCAGTTCGGCACCACATACATGTTACCTCCACAATTCAAAGCGCCGGAAAGACGACACACTTCTGATTAATGAAGACGAGAATCGCACCCAGAACATGATCTGTACTAATACACTGACCAAAATCAAAACAGAAAAAGAACGAGTAAGCCTAGATTGCACGCGAAAATGGGAGTCGACAGACGACAGAGCCAATATAAAAAGCACACTGCCCCTGGAACCTCTTGCGTCCGATTTGAATGCGAAAAATACGCGAATCAGCAGATGAGCGGAGGGACCGGGAGGGAGTGTACAGCTGCAAGAGACTAGCAAGATATGGAGGTTCTATATTGTTTTAATCACTTTCGTAGCTTCAAATCAGCGCTTTAGCAGCTGCAAATATAATAAAGCCAAAAGTTACACAACATTAAGAAGCAACGGGTCTATTACCTTTCATATTCTCATTAAAAAAACAGTCAGATAACGATTTCTGAATTTCAACAATGATTGCATGGTCAGGTCATATCATTGACGTTGTGGACGATCACTTTTGCGGAAATCTTCGACATTTCCTATCTGTATGTGTTTTGGCAAAGAGCCTGCTGACTGCAAGTTGATCCTTGAAACTGTCTAGCAGTTGCATGCTGAACTAAGCCAAGGCTTTGCCATCCGGTGACATCAGTTTACTGACTCCACAACCTATGCTGTTTCACTCGCACGTACTCTACAAGGCGTGTGAACGACACGTGAGGAAAATGCCTGATGTGTGTAAAGTTTACAGCTTTGCCAGTAGGCAGGCAAATGTGAGTAGGTGGGGGGGGGGGGGGGGGGGGTGGAGACCTAGTTCCATTCCGCAAATAAAGTCACTTGTATATATATATATAGTCGCCGCCTTCCTTATATATATCTATACAGTCGCCTTGCTTATCGAACCGCAGACCTGACCCCTAGAAATTTCCACATGGCTGATGTGTGTAAAATTTACAGCTTTGCCAGTAGGCAGGCAAATGTGGGTGGGTGGGGATGGGGGGAGACCTTGTTCTATTCCGCAAATAAATCACTTGTATATATATATATATATATAGTCGCGGCCTTCCTTATATATATACAGTCGCCTTGCTTATCGAACCGCAGACCTGACCCCTAGAAATTTCCACAAGGCTGATGCAAACCAGACTCCGTTGGGAGAGCCGACCGCGGGCCGAGAGTAAGGTCCCAGTGACTCAAAGGTCTGTCATGGCAAAACCGTGTCGGAGTCCAAACACGTTACGTAAACCACGCGAGCGTTGAATTTTTCCCTGGCTATTCAAAGTCCCATCGAAATACCTTTGCTTGGAAGAACAATGAGCGCTCGAAACTGTCCAGGCTCCCTGGGTGTATACTTATCATTTTTGCCCCGCCCACTCCGCCGTTTGCGGTTAGAAGCATTGTTGGTCACAAATCTTGCGGTTTTGCTGTCTTTGTCAGAAACGGGTAACTGTAACAGCTTGGAGTGTGTCTGGTTTCACGCGGAAAGCGAACCGGACAGAGAGATGTTATCTCTGTTCAAGTGACCAAATTCAACAAATTTTGTAGACTTCTATCAGTCATCATGAATGGCACCTTCACGGGAGATTGATCAAGAAAGAAGACGGGGAAGGTTGATCAAGAAAGAAGACGGGCAAGGACAGACAGGAAGAGAAATAGACACAAGAATAAGCAGAAAGACAGACAAACAGGCAGGTAGGCAAACAGACACTAGGCAGACAGACGGAGAGGAGACAGACAGACAGCTTAAGACGGAAAGAACGAACAATTAACAGAAAAAGAAAAAGAAGAAGAAGAAAAAACTATAAAAAAGAAAGAAAGAATGACACATATACAAGCACAGGCACAAACAAACAAAGAAATGATAGTGTCCCCACCCCCTACCCCCACACCATTTAGGATGAAATGAAAAACGGAGGTCACCAAAGCTTCAGGCCTGAGCACCTCAAAGATCCCATAGAGGAGATTACCCTCTTCTTAACCTGTGACTTTGTCCCTCACAGTTAATGAAACATTAAAATGGTTCTCATCGCTGCCCATCTTAATGCAGGAGTCATTCTGGTGATGACAGTGTAGTGATAGGTATATAATCTCCCTCCCTCTTGTCCCACCTCAAGGTTCCAGGCGAGATCAAAAGATCAAGAGATCTTAGAGGAAGGAGGGAGGTGGAGCTGGACCTTCAAGTTAGCCCAGAAGAGATCATGAGTAGGGAGGTGGAGCTGGGCTGCGAAAGTTGGACTTCTTTTGGCTTCGTGTTGTCCAAGTTGTTCGTCAACAGCAGTGCAACGGACATTGTCTTTGTGACTCTGCCCAAGCACAGCAGTTGAAACAGCAACTGCGCAGTGCACGAGTCGCTGGGCAATGGCGAGGGGACACCGCCTTAACACTTCCATCGTTCTGGTGGCGGTCCACGGTCTCTCCGGTCTTTTTCGGGCGGTATCCGCGGTCGAGCCTTCACTCTTTCGTCCCCACCCCCACCCCGACCCCCACCACCACCCCGGTCCCCGTCCCTAATAAGCCACCTCGCTTCTGTGGACGTAAAGCAAAATGGTCCTGTCCTACCACCTCTACAATGAGCCTTATGGTTTGTGTGGACGTTGAGCACCACGTTTACTTACTGCCTACCGTGCCTTTAAACGGGTGACGCCCCCGGCAGTCATGAGTCACGGACAGACCCGATAACTGCTCATCGTCGGTCTGATGGTAAACAAGCTGCTTTCCGACACAACTGGGGGTATCTGCGCATGCGCGGAACAGTTTCCTGTCGGCCCTATTTGTGGCGACATTTTAGTTGCAAAAACGAGTGGGGTATGTACGCGTTTTCTTGTTCTTCTTCTTTTTTTTCTTTCTTTTTTTTCTTTTTTTCTTTTCTTCTTTTTCTTCTTCTTCCACCACAGTGACTGATTAATCACGAAGTCTACGGGGGGGAAAAACCCACCCACCCCACACACAACAAGAATCGAAATGGCAGGTGGGAAATTGTGCTGAAAAATGGGAGAGAATACCAGACTACACCCACGCAAAACTGTGTTCCCTCCTCGAATAGATTTCTATGGAGGGCATGGTCATAATGTTGTCCTTAACGAATAAAATAGCTTACAAAGGGAAGGGTAAGGTGTGTGAAAAATTCTCCGAAAAAGTTGCAATATTTGGTGTGGCTAAAGGACAACAGGTGAAGTTGGAGAAGAGAGGTAGTTAGTCAGTTAGTTAGTTAGTTAGTTAGTTAGTTAGTTAGTTAGTTAGTTAGTTAGTTAGTTAGTTAGTTAGTTAGTTAGTTAATGCTTGGATTTTAACATCCCGTCAATCGCATAAGTCGTCTCAGGACGAATCACACCTTCGAAACTCTTTTACACCAGTTCAAAACGCAGCTCACTGAATCACAAGTTTGTCTGATTCACAGTTACAACGTTAAAAATCAGCCATCTATCCGTCTATCAATGCACAACAGCACACGTGTGGGTACCTGTTTATATTCCGTTGGCGCTTACCACGGGAACCTGATTAAACGTCTTGTGACTATGAGCAGCGTGACCTATTTTCATTCCGCAAGCCCACAAAAAAACAAGTAAGTAAGTAAATTGGTGTTTTACACCGAGTCAACCAGTGCGGTTATATCAGGGCGATATCACACACACACACACACACACACACACACACACACACACACACACACACACACACACACACACACACACACACACACACACACACACACACGCACGTACATACACACAAAGCATTAGCCGAAACCAACGCAGTTAAAATACAGAGAAATGATTTGGAAAGAAATGAAAGTGAATGGACCAGGAAGGTCGAAATTAGGACAAGGAAGAAATTCCTGGCAGTGGGCGAAGCACGCGTGGCTATATTCTGACTTACTCCAAGCTTCGACGGGAGACCATAAATTTTTGTCAGATCTGGGTTCTCTCAGCAGAGAGAACCTTAATTTTTGCGTCTGCATTGCCGGGTACTACCCCCTTGCGGGTTAACGAAAGGCGGAGGAATCTGAGGGACTGAAGTATCTGCAAGACGGGCGGCAAATTCCTCATCGATTGGAAACTTTAATACCGACTTGCATTTCGGATGCTATCAATTTTCTAGACAGTAACTTCCTCGGAAACGAAACTTCTGGTGTAGTTCTATGTCATGGAATCTCTCGAGAGAACGCGCCCGGTCTCTGATTATACGACTTCTCCGGAGATTTCCCCTCTGTCTGGCTTCCTGTAGTGACCCCGGCCGCCATCTTGGATTCGATGGTAACACGGATAGTTAGAACTTTCAACGCTGCAAATCTTAGCGGATAAACCGAGACCTGGTTAGGTCCGGAAGACTCCCCAAAAAGAAAGAAAAGGGAAAAGAAAAAGAAGAAAGAGCAAAAAGAAAGAAAAAGGAAAAGAAAAAGAAAAATGTGTAGAAAAAAGGACGAGAAACATACGCGCGCGCACGCTCAGGCACACACACACACACACACACACACACACACACCACACACACACACACCACACACACACACACACACACACACACACACACACACACACACACACACACACACACACACAAAATGCTGTGTCAGTGCAAACGACTTGCACACCATTAAGGCCAACAGCCATCGACCGCCCCCTCTTCATCGCCAGCACCGAGTCCCAGATTCTGCTGCAGCGCAACAGCACTCTTCCCACCGCAGCCGCCGAACCATGCGCGCGTGCTGAAACAATGGTACCGCTATCGCTGTGGAACGGAAGCGGCAGCCGCCCTCCACCCTTCCAGCTCCATCCTATCTGGTCCGCCTGACCCAGCCTCCCCCAAGACACCCGGCAGTCGCTTGAGCAGCTGAGGCAGGACGGTGTAGGCTGGTTAGCTTGTGCCTAATCTGTTTACGGTGTCGAAGCCAAGCTTAGCCACACGTGACAATTTAATGGCTGTCTACGGGAAGAAAATAGCACGGCCACGAGCTTTGGCGGTTCGTAATGGTGAGAGGTGGTCGACTGAAAATGACTTTGAGGGGAAAGTGCGTTGTTTTCAGTTGTTGTTTGTTTTCTTCTTCTTCCTTCTTTCTTTCTTTCTTTCTTCTTCTTGTCTTTTTTTCTTTTTTTCTTTCTTCATGTTCTTCTTTCTTTCTTTCTTTCTTCTTCTTTTTTGTTTTTTGTTTGTTTGTTTCTTTCTTTCTTTCTTCTTCTTCTTTCTTTCTTTCTTTCTGAATTATACTAAAAGAAGAAAAGGAAAAAAAGGGTCTTGCAGAGGGATTCAGCCAACCAGGAATGCTCGTTTTCTTCGTCGTGTCACAAGGGCAGAAAAAGAGTTAATTAACTAACTGGCTGACTGACTGATTAGTCGTTTAATTGACTGGTCAGTCCGATACCTGTTTTTGTTGTTGTTCTTGTTGTTTTGTTGTTGTTTTTCCTTTTGTCACGCACTGGATGAAGATATCTACAAGTCCCAAAAGAAAGGTTTTCATTTTTTTAAAAATTAATTATCCATTTAATTTCTCTGATGAGATAATAAAGTAAACTTAAACAACACATAAATGGTGAAAAATGAAACTGTAGGCAACTTAAAGCGGATGAGTAACCAACATTTTCATTTAAACACTTTTTTAAATTGTTGTTTCCTCGCTTGACAAAAAGGCTTATCCCGAAAATTCGCACGTTATGCACTGACATATTACATAGGCGTTCTTTTTAACCTTTTATGTGTTTGGATCTTGTTTTAGAACGCTGGCAGTCATCCTTGTTTCCAATCCACCAAGAATCAAAGTCTTTATTCTAATTAAGCGAGTGAAACTGTATAGTATTTAATTACGTTTTTATGTACTTGTTAATATCAATTTTGTTAAAAAAGGCAGACAACTTAATTTCCTTTTTAACTATTAATAAAGTATTATATGTAATGTATTGTATTGTAAATATAATTTATGTGCAATCAGGGGGAAATAACCGCTCACTTCTCCCGCCGAAGTCGGCGGCCGCTGTTCCCTGAGACCAGGGTCTGCATTATACAGACTGAAAAGCGGCAACACGGTATTGTGTGGCAGTGATATATGAATCAGTAAGCTGTTTCGGAGAATGACAATCATGAGGCAACGAGACTAATATGCTGTGAATGTCGTGGGCGAAGCGGTCGTGAGCCTATAAAGAAAGACGTCTGGAGAGACAGTAGGTCCCATTAGTACGCAGAAGGACCTCGGTTCGAATCCGCTTCGGCTCTCCTTTCTCTTCAAAAATTGTGGTTTGTGGACACTGTCTTGTTTGTGACTTTATCCCTGACAATTAATTAATCATTAAAATGGCTCTTATTGCTGCCCATCTTAATGCAGGAGTCGTTCTGGTGGTGACAGTGTAGCGATAGGTATATAATCTTCCTCCCCCCCCCCCCCCCTCCATACACCTCCCCCCTATCTCCCCGTCCCTAATAAGCCCTGTGGATTCTGTGGACGTTAAGCACCACATTTACTACGGACAGGAGTGGAGACGTAGCTCCGGCGCTAATGGACAAAGTCCAGGCCTCACACACACACACACACACACACACACACACACACACACACACACACACACACACACACACACACACACACACACACACACACACACACACACACACACACACACCAAAAGCGAAAAACAAAAACAAACAAAAGCTCAAGTCTTTGTTGTTGTACTTGTGTTACGTACTTCGAGCGCTAATTAACTCTGCCCAAATTTTGTTTTAAACGTGGCTTTCCAGCAGATGATGCCGTTTTGACTCTCAGAACCTGAGAAGACAAGGAAACAGCAGCGGCAAAAGGTGAGGGAACCTGCTTCAGCCAACGAGCACGGACGGACAGCAAAGGGGTGGACGGACGGACAGCAAAGGGGTGGACGGACGGACAGCAAAGGGGTGGACGGACGGACAGCAAAGGGGTGGACGGACAACCAGACCGCAGGACAGCGCGGAGCATCATTGGCGGGATCTGCCACAAGTATAATTTTTGTCGCGACAAATGTTTTGTAGCGACAGACACGTGTTTGTCACGAAAAAACATGTCTTTTGTCGCGACAAAAGTATGCCTGCCGCGAGAAAACTTTTGTTACGACAAAAATAAATGTTTGTCGCGACAAAAATTTTTGGTCGGCACAAGCATACTTTTGTCGCGACATGTTTCGTGTTTGTCGCGACAAAAATATGCTTGTCCCGACAAAAATTATACTTGGGGCAGCTCCCGCCAATGACAGCGGAGAGCTCCGCCACCACCATGGACCTACATACACAGGTCCATCGACTATTTCCAGCGTGACACGCACCAGGTCTTCGCTTGAGCTACCAAGCGGAGCGCCGATGGCTTCATGATTGCAGTTCTTCAGGGTGACGACGTGGAAAAACAAACAGATGTCAAACTGGAATTTACCGCTGATCTTCCCATCGCTGGCCAAACAAACCTGTGTGCCGCATTTAGAAAGCTGGGCTTGCATGCAAGGCCGGAGCCCGGAGGGGACCGCGCTGGACTACATACGGAGCACCACGGTCCATTACGGAGACACAGAGAGGGATGTTCTCAGGTATGCTGAGGCCACTAGGTGCCAGGAATGCTGGTCATGAATGAGATGCCGATCGGCGCCCCGTACAGCCTACACTTACTTAGCGAGAGGCCCAGGGAAGGAAGGAAGGAGAGGGTTGGGCGGAGGAGGGCTGGGGGAGGAAGGGCGGGGTGGGAGGGGGGCAGGAGAGCGCGGATCACGTGTGTTGTGATAGCGGTCAGTGTCGGGCGACGCTGACCCGACGGGTTTTGGTCAGGCCAAGTCTTTTAACCCTTACCCTGCCAAAGAATCTGTGCAGCTGATGCAATTCGTTCCCAAAGACGGGTTAAGTTACGCCAGCCAGAAGGGTTATTATGCCAGCCAGAAACGTTCATTTCCCCCCCCCCCC
>JABMCL010003330.1:215000-220000 GCA_018857735.1 Alviniconcha marisindica
TTGAGTTCTGAAGGCTATTGTTTCCACAAGGTGTTGAAGGTGATGGGGTTTTATTTCATCCGGTTGAAAGATGCGTTTAAAGGGGGTCACCACCAGCCATTTTTCGATCTCAAAACAAACAGCTGTGAACATGTCCTGTAGTTGCTGAAGCGGCACCTCCGAATCGAACAGTTGTTATAAAGTTCGATCGACGAGCATAGCTTGTAAAGGCTGATTGGGATTTTGTTGAGCAGAATGAAGTCAGGATGGGATTAAGTGTGAGGATGCCTGAGCGAGTCAGTCTTGCAATTGCAAATGGCGCCTGTCAAATAACCAAGCAAGGGAGGTAACAGCTAGAAACGGAACAGCAAAGATTGCAACAAGTGACAACTCAGCATTGACACAGAATGCAGACTTGATCCAACTTACAGCAAGCGAGAGGCGCTTGGTCGCTTGTTGACATCAGTCTGCTCAGTAAAATTCCATTTAGAGACAGCGAGAAAGACAGAGACAGGGGTACTGACAGACAAGCAGAACGAGAGAGAGGGGTGGGGGAGGGAGACAGAGAGAGAGAGAGAGAGAGAGAGAGAGAGAGAGAGAGAGAGAGAGAGAGACAGACAGACAGACAGACAGACAGACAGACAGAGACAGAGGCAGAGGCAGACAGAGACAGAGACAGAGACAGAAAGACAGAGAGAGGCACGGAGAGACAGAGACAGACTGAAAGCAGAGAGCAGAGAGGACTGGGGGGGGGGGGGTGCATGTGGCAATCTGTTTCAGAGACACCCCCCACTCCCCACTCCGCATCCCCCTCACCGCCCCCCCCCCCCCTCCCTCCCCCCCCCCCCCACACACGCATCACTGCGCAGTTGCCTGGGCGTTAAACCCTTTTTGTTCTTTCCCCTCTCTCTCTCTCTCTCTCTCCTCTCTCTCTCCTCTCTTCTCTTCTCCCCCCACCCCCTATCCGATTGGCATTTCTGTGCGTGTTGTCGTGTTGCTATGGTTCCTCGAACCACCCACACCGCCACACAAATATCCGTATTGGCATTTCTGTAGGTGTTGTGTCGTGTTGCTATGGTTTCCTCTGAAAAGGCTTCTCTGATTATATGTTCCTTTCCTTTAATTGAAAAAGACCTGATGGAGAGTAACTCGCGCAGTGGAGCTGTGTACGCGCATATCTACACCTCCTTCATATATTCGTGTGTTTATTGGTGCACACACACAACGTCTTAGTAAGAATACAGTAGCACACTAAAACGTACCTGAAGAAAGACAGCGACATTTCGGTAATTCTGTCATTCTTCTTCACGGTCAACAAATCTCTCTCTCTCTCTCTCTCTCTCTCTCTCTCTCTCTCTCTCTCTCTCTCTCTGTCTTTCTGTCTCTGTCTCAGTCTCTCTGTGTGTCTCTGTCTCTCTCTGTCTCTCTCTGTGTGCATATACGAAAGTATACATCTATAGTGTGTGTGCGTGCATACGTGCGTGCGTGTGTGCGTGCGTGCGTGCGTGCGTGCGTGCGTGCGTGCGTGCGTGCGTGCGTGTGTGTCGTGTGTGTGTGGTGTGTGGTGGTGTGTGTGTGTGTGTGTGTTGTGTGTGTGTGTGTGTGTGTGTGTGTGTGTGTGTGTGTGTGTGTGTCTCTGTGTCTGTGTCTGTGTGTCTGTGTATGCGTGTGTCTGTGTCTGTGTGGCTGTGAGATCATTACTGCGATATCTGACGTACATCACCAACGCTAATCGCTCACCCAGGCATATTCACAGTACACAACGGCCATTCGCTCTCCAACCTCAGTCCAACGACGGGTGTGGATGCAGGGACTGTAGAAAAATCAATGGCTTTAATTACTGCTTCAGCTTGGTTATCAATATAGGTTGCCGCAGTCAGTCAAGGATAAATACACACGGCACGAAGCACGTGCAACGTAAGCCGTGGTTTCGTTTTCAGCGTATTTCTGTGTATTATCGCTCTGGCTTTCTGCAGCGGATAAGGCAGAACAAAAGGCGATAGGCGGCAAGCAGAACGAAGGCCACTCGGAGTGCTGTACGTGGCTCCCTGGCGGAAATTGGACTATCTGAGGTCGCCTCGTATCAACTGTTGAATCCGGTCCACGACCTCACCCGAGTTCCAGACTATTCCAGAAACATTCTCGTTTAACCATTTAACTGTTGTTTAATGTCGTTTTGTGGCTTGACGACGGGGATTTCCCCGAAAATGTGCATACTGTGTGTTTGTGGCATAATAAATAAGCGTTCTTTTAAACCTTTTTTTGTGTTTGGGTCAGTGGGTTAGTTAATCAGACAGGCAGGCAAAGACACAGAGAACAGAATTACATGATGCATAACGGCAAGTCCCAGTGCTGTACGTGGCAATATACTGCACATACCATTGACTATCATCTCATAGCTGCTGAAGAAGAGCTGTACACACACACACACACACACACGCACACACGCACGCACGCACGCACACCACGCACCCCCACCCCACACACACACACACACAACAAAAGGGGGGGGGGGGATGTTTTTTAACCACTGTTCATTCACTGCCTCGACGTCGCTTGAAAAGAAAAGTGCAAAATTTTAACTCACTGGGGCCTCTCTCTTTTTCCTCTCTCTTTTTTTTTTTTTTTTTTTTCCGCATTAGCACACGGAAGAATTTCCACTGATCTAAAAGCACAGTATCAAAAGTAGATCTGTGATAGGACTGGAAAATATGCTGTTTGCAGACGTATGTGAGCACTTTTCAGCCTCGAAAGTTTACAGGCTAGGACAGTGAAAGGGTTAATGAAACAATATTGAACATGTTCTGGGGATAAAATCAGGAGAATGGGCCACTTGCAGAAGCAGACACGTCAGAAGTAGCGACAGGACTAGGAAGCCACACAAGAGCGAAGATCGAAAGAGGAATCCATCGTCAGACCTGAAATTCCAGACAGGGGAGAGGCATCAGACATCCCCGGCCTCCTTCTGGGCTGGTCAAGGGGTGGGTGGGGAAGGAGTTGCTGCAAATTAAAAGAACTGTGAAATAACGAGCGTGCCTTACGAAAGCAGAGTTATATTGCCGTTCGGTCAATGTCAAAGCGGAGACACGCACACACCCACACCCACTCCCTTCTCCATCCATTAGTTTCTCGTTTGCTTCAAGCAGCACCCCAATCCGGCTGTTTGATCAGATGACATCCGATCTGAGGTATTCGATCCCAGAAGCGAAAAATGGCCTTGTTCGATATTTCGGGCAGCGTGTGTCAATACACGCGTGCGTCAATTCTGCTTCATCGACTGGCTGCGCCGGACGTTGAACTCTCTGGCAAGCTGTCACCTCAAAGGCGTTTTGCCGGAGTAAAGAAGATAAGCTGCTTGTCGCGTTCTCAACGGTCATTTCATTCTGAAAACTGGCTTGGGAAGCAACATGGAAAGTGAATTAATGAAGCCATATAAGCTTGCTTGTGGTCTCTTAGTCACTTGAAGGCCAGAAATCTTTTTTGTTGTACTTTGCGTTACGTATTTCGAGCGCTAATGAACTCGCTTGTGTGTTGGTTCGGTTCAAGACCAGTTCGGTCAAGTCGAGACTCTTAGAATCAACGAATCCAGCCCATTAACTTTGTTTCGAAAATTATGTATAACAGTATAATATGCAGGCATTTAGTTCCAAATACTGTATAAAAATTGAGCGCTGCAAAAATGTTAAAAAATCACAAATCACAAATAACAAATACTTTTGAAAAGTGATGTCACTCTCCAGTCACAAATATAACTATAACTCAAAATTAAAGTATAATTGGTCAGCCGGTTTGGCCTAGCGGTAAGGCGTCAGGCTGGTAAGCGGAAGGACCTCGGTTCGAATCTGATTCGGCTCTCCTTTCTCTTCAAAAGTTGTGGTCTGTGGACACTGTCTTATGACTTTGTCCCTCACATAATGAAACATTAAAATGGCTCTCATCGCTGCCCACCTTAATGCAGAAGTCATTCTGGTGGTGACAGTGTAGTGATACGTATATAATTTCCCTCTCCCCCCCCCCCCCCCCCCCCCCCCCCCCCCCCCCTCCCCTCCCCCCCCCCCCTCCCCCCCTCTCCCTGTCCCTAACAACCTCGTGGTTTCTGTGGACGTTAAGCACCATGTTTACTTAAGTATAATGGACTATTCCACTCTGTAAACCAAAAAGCGAGGCAAATTAACACATCCAAGCCAATCAGCTGCATGTTAAAAGTTAGATCTGATTTCTGTCCACAGCAAGAAATATATACAGATATATCAAGTGCAATCAAAAGAAATCATTTTATTTTATTTATATATATGGGAGCGGGGATAGATTAGTGGTGAGAGCGCCGGGCTCGTGATCGAAAGTTCCGGGTTCAAGTCCCCGCAGAAACGGTGGGAGAATTTTCTTCTCCAGGGTCAACGTTCTGTGTTGACATTTCGGTATCCGTTCCAACCCCATGCTACCGCAGTAGCACGTAAAAGATCCCGGTCATTCTGCCAAAAGTGCAGGTGACAGGTTACAGCTAAACACGCATGTACCTACCTATGGGGCTTTGAATGAAGTGATACTGTAAACTGGTACATGCTTAAATGGAATACACAGAACTTGCACCGAGACGGCAGCAGCTTCACGTGGCACCAGCCATGCAACAACCAAACAGCACTTTCAGTACTCCACTTTGGTGGACACTAAAAAATGCGCTATAAAAGGATGCAGTCACTCATTCAGAATCACATGCGACATAAACGGAGCGACAACAATTCTGCCATCTTGCCATCGTAAATGTCTGTGTAATTATCATTTTGTCTGTATTAGCTACAGACAAAATGATAATTACACAGAATAAATAAGGGGGGAGGGATAATGGTAGTTACACTCAAATAAGCATACTACTTTTGTGTTTACTGTACTTATTTGTTGAACTTATGATTACGATGAATGAATAAATTTTGTTTAAACCATGAACGCAGTGAGTCTGCTCGAGAGCAGAGAATAGCGCTATATGAAAGCCGTGAAGAAGAAGAATAATCACTGGTAGACAC
>JABMCL010003330.1:225000-227500 GCA_018857735.1 Alviniconcha marisindica
ACAGTGCCTTTTTAATATCAAGCTAAATGGTGCACTGACAGCACTATTTGGTTGTTACATGGCTGGTGCCACGTGAAACCTCTGCCGTCTCCGCGCACGTTCTGCGTTCACCATACAACCATGCAGTAGTTAACAGTGTCACATCAATCAATGCCACATATGTAGGGTGCCTGGGTGTTTAGCTGTAACCTGCCACCTTCGCTTTTGGCAGAATGACCGGGATCTTTTATGTGCTACTGCGGTAAGGCGCGGTTGGAATCAATGCGGAAATATGAGTCATCACAGAAAGTTCAATCAATCCGTCAAAATGGTATTTGTACGGCGCAAATCCATATGCGTTCTAAGCGCCTCACATAATGCAATACTATAATAGAATAATACTACAGTACTATAACACACATAAAACAAACACAGAAACACACCCATAAATGCCCTTAAAACAATATACAGTTATACATAATAACAATACTAGTAAACAACACACACACACACACACACACACACACACACACACACACACACACACACACACACACACACACACACACACACACACATACAGTAGTAGCTGAGGAATATTATTCTGAGAAAACTGTTAGGATTGTTAATCAGTGAAGTGGATCTCAGTATGTCTAGGGCTTTCGCATGTCTGATGTTCTGAAGGGAGAGAGTTCCATGATTTAGCAGCAAAATGGAGAATGAGTGGTCGCCTATAGTTTTGCAGTAGAATGTCGGGACGGTCAGTATGAGGGTATCTTCCGAACAGCAGGGAGATCTAGACTGGCGGTGTAGATCAGAGGTAAGGTGGAGTGTCAAAGTTGATATCAGACAAAGCAAGACAACTTTGTTTGATAATAATGCGAGCATAAACAGGAAGCTAGTGAAACTGCTCGATTAGTGTGCTTGTGTGTTCCAGTCTGTGTGCTCTCAGGATTAATCTTGCTGCGCAGTTTTGGACGTGCTGGAGTGTACAGAGGAAGGCCGGCCAAAGTTGACCCTGGAGAAGAAAATCCTTCCGCCGCTCCTGCGGGGACTCGAACCCAGGACCTTTTGACCACGAGTCCGGCGCTCTAACCATTGACTGCATGAGCTCCCGCTTAGCCGTACTCTCTCTAAGTCTGTGCATTTGACTAAGTCCGTGCACTTTACTAAGTCCGTGCACTAATCTTCGTGAGGTGGTTAGGCCCGGCGGTAGGGCGTTAGGCGGGAAAGCGCGGCAGACGTCGGTTCGAGTCCGCGGTTCGGCTCTCGGCCGTTCTCTTCAAAACTTAAGCTGTGGTAGCTAGTGTACAGTGGACAACGTCTTGTTGCTTTGTTCCTCACAGTAATGAAAGATAAAAATGCCTCTGCTCGCTGCCGAACTTATTGCAGAAATCATTCTGGTCGTGACAGTGCAGCATAAGGTACAGCCCCCATCCCTCCACACTCACACACACACACACACACACACACACACACACACACACACACACACATCTCTCTCTCTCTCTCTCTCTCTCTCTCTCTCTCTCTCTCTCTCTCTCTCTCTCTCTCACACACACACACACACACACACACACACACACACACACACACACACACACACATGGACACACTCATCTCTCTCTCTCTCTCTCTTCTCTCTCTCTCTCTCTCTCTCTCTCTCTCTCTCACACACACACACACACACACACCACACACACACCCTCTCTCTCTCTCTCTCTCTCTCCCACACACACACACACACACACACACACACACACACACACACACACACACACACACACACACACACACGCATCCTGGGATTTCCGGGTCCTCGCCAGTAACTCTCCAGAGAACTGAGCTGTCTGACACTGAAACGATCGCCGGCCTCTGCTCGACGCCCTCTACCCGGCTGAGGTTGCCGCTCCCCGTCCAACCCCCCCCCCCCCCCCCCGCCCCCACCCCACCCCCACTCTCCCACCCCAAACCACCACCTGCCCCCGCGAACCCAACCCTGCTGAAAGTCCAGAAGCTAATCCTAAGTGGGGCATAGTCATAGTCATAGTCATAGTCATAGCCATAGTCATAGCGACACATTCCGGCAGATCATTCACCAGCCGGTGTTCAAACCGCACCGGGCCGCTGCAGCTATTTCCGGAGCGCTGCCGTCCAAAATAGACCGGGCCGAGGACTGCCTGCAGCGACCCCTGGTGATATAATACGCCTGCCGCGGCCCGCCATAGGCAGACCTAATAGGCCCTACCGAAGGCAGCATACCCATGGCTCCGTGCCAAGTCCAGACGGGCACGGCCGGCGGCGGTGCTCTGCCTAGTGCCGCCACTACTGTCCGTTCCAGACCCTACTGCATGGCTCCCTGCCATAGTGCCAGACCACTACCTGTCATGGCTGCCCCTGCCATAGTGCCAGACCACTACCTGTCATGGCTGCCTGCCATAGTGCCAGACCACTACTGCCATGTCAGACCACTACCTGTCATGGCCTCCTGCATAGTGCCAGACCACTACCTGTCATGGCT
>JABMCL010003330.1:240000-252500 GCA_018857735.1 Alviniconcha marisindica
CGGCGATCAACACGCAACCATGGCAACGATTTAAACGACCTGAAAACGAACAGGGCGCAAAAAAATCAACAAAGAAAGCTGCGCAAGACTTCTCTGGCATGGAAAACACACATGTTGGCAGAGAATTCAACGCGGAAAGCAGACGACAAAATTTTAACTTCCGGTCACTGCTCGCAGAGAGGTCTGGTAGGAAAAGGAGAACAGCGAATGAATGAACACTCCCGTGGAACCCAGAGTGTCTGCAGAAGGGAAACAGCCGCTGTAAAATTGTCAGGATCGATAGCAGCAGACTCCGGAAGACTATTGCAGTTCAGTGACAAGTGAATCGAGATGGGAGTTTTGGGCCTCACGCTTGCTCTAACCCAGCCCACTACGCGTTGATCATATCTTGCTCCCACCGGCAGGCTAATTCGGTACTTGAGCCTATTTTCGTGTGAGCTCTGTTCCTCTGTGCAGTGTTGTTCGTGCTGTGTATTCGGGTGTGTGGGGCTTTGCTGGAATGCTCGTACGCGAGACAAACGACGCTCGTAGCTTAGCTTCGTGTGATCATTGTGATTTTGTTAACTTGTTGATGGTTCTTGTGTTGGGAGACGGTGGATTTTGAACTGTACATTCCCTTGGAGTTGCTGCTGAACGCCGTAACACCAGTGTGCAGGTAAGAGATCCGGCTATCATGACGAATGCTTTCCTGTGAATCGACTTTTTACCCCAACACTACCCTGGTAGTGGTATACTCCGCTTTTCCATTCATGAGACTTGAGAGACATGGGTTACCATTCTTTTGAGTTTCCCCTGGTAATAAAAACACACGCAAAGATTACGATACACGTTTTGTCACGTAGAGAAGCAAAATACGGTTTGTTCACTGGGGAAGTAAGTTTGAAGAAGGACGAAAGGTCTCAGCAATTTGACATCTGAGTGATCTGCTAGCGCGACACAGTAGGCATACTACAGAAGCTGCCACAGTTCGTGTTATCAGATTGTTTATGTTGTAATACTGTCGAAATCCGCTGAACTGTGAGCCTGCCGTTAGATGTGTGATGTGTAGTGTTCCTATCTAGGGCTTGTACTTTGTAAGCCTGCGGTCGACTTTGGTGCTGCGATGTATAATCATCACTACTGATCAGACAGGCTGTTCAGGCCATGGAACAACATCGCGTTTGTTGACTTTGCTGCGCTTGGAAGACTTACATAAGTTACAACTTTAACCCCAAACACGAGTCTACCACAGTACCAGTCTCATCCATGCCTGTACGTAGTGCGTGCCATGTGTGTGTGTACTGACATGTGTGTGTGTGGCGAGTGTGTGTGTCACGGTGTGCGTTTGTGTCAGTGTGTGTGTGTGTGTGTGTGTGTGTGTGTGTGTGTGTGTGAGAGAGAGAGAGAGAGAGAGAGAGAGAGAGAGAGAGAGAGAGAGAGAGAGATTGAACTTTATTTCTCAACGGTGAAGATATTAGCACAAAGGCCGACTCACATATCTGCCGTTGCTACATTACTACTAATAACCAAGACATTCACAGTTATATATATATATATATATATATATATATATAGAGAGAGAGAGAGAGAGAGAAGAGAGAGAGAGAGAGAGAGAGAGAGATTTCAACCAAACGTAGATCTACACAAAACAAGAGATCATGCACGTGCCACAGACTGTCTGCCCGAGTCTAAATTGTAGGTAGATCTATTCTTGAGCAAACACACCACAGATTTCAGCGTCTTCGCAGCTGACAGGCCAGGCACCGTGTTGTTATGCAATAACATGAGTTCAGTCTCACTAACGCTCACTACGCATACCCACTGGTCAATGACCCGTCACGGTCAGTTAAGCGTGCCTCTTACCAACTTTTACTGGCTGTGAACTTCGCTGCGAGCACTTTGGGGACGTACTCGTGCAGCGAAACATGTATACGGCCGCTGCCAACAGACAGCGCAACTGCACACAACACGCACGCATACGGCAGTACGCAACACACACACACACACACACACACACACACACACACACACACACACACACACACACACACATCGGGAATGTCAAAAGTGTTTTTCGTGGGTACAAGCCCACCCAATGAATTAATAAATGTGTGGTTACAATCCCACGTCTTTTGACGTTTTGGTCTGGAACCGAATGAGAATATTTTGAAAGGGACATGTCTGGTCATTGACATTGTGTCTACTGAGAAAAGAACTCACAAGCATTTTGTAAAGTCAGTGCTAGAAAGTGGAATGCAAAATCATTATTTTTATTTTTATTTTTTTGCTTATTTTTGTTTTTTGTTTTGTTTTGTTTTTATTGTTGTTCCTTTGTACAGGGTGGACAAAGCAGGCAATGCCACATGGTTTTTTTTTTGTTTTTTTATTCCTGTTTTGTACAGGCTGGACAAAGCAGGCAAAGACAAAAACAAAACATTTATTTTATTTTATTGTTGCTCTTTTACAAATACTGGTTGGACAAAGCAGGCAGTGACACATATATTCGTCTGTTGACCCTGAGCCAGAAACGCAACACTACTTGCTCAGTCGTTTAGTACAGGACGTCTGCCAGGGCCACAGGGGCCAAAGCTATTGAGGCTGTCTCTAGTCTGCTGTCTGACAAAAGCAGCAGTACTGGTGGCCAAGCTTCACCACTAGTCTGCTGTCTGACAAAAGCAGCAGTACTGGTGGCCGAGCTTCACTACATCAGTCATGTCATAAAATAATAAATTTATAGAGATCAAGTACACAATACAGTTTGTCTTTCATAATCATATATATATATATAATATATATATAATTTTATGAAATTTTCTTGGCTCTTCACTGATTGATTATGTACTGGCCTACATGCTGAATTAACAATTAACATGCTTTATCTGATGAAGGGAGTTGTTTATTAACTTAACAAGTGCATAAAATGGAAACATGCAACTTAAAAACTTGCGCAAAAATACAAGGTCAGGCCAGCCACTGTACAGTGTTTAACTGCCCTATGTACATATATATATATATATATATATATATATATATATATTCCCAACATATATAATGCATGTCAATGAAGACAGCAAAGCGAGACTTTCTGTGGCTCTGGGGCACCCAGCTGTGCAGGAAAGACTGAGTATGGTGTCACAATTTACACAATGACAATGTAGAGAATGTATAACAACAGTCCAACTCCAAGCATGTCCTGGTTTTAAAAACTTTGAAGTTAAGAAAATTTAGAATAAAAGTTTTTGAAACCAGGACATGCTTGGACCATTGTTATACATTATCTTTTTTAAGCTCACCCCCAAAAAGATAAGTGGATTAACTTTCCATCTCATTTTCCATCATTTTTTTACCGTTTAATTGTTGTTTAAGTGTCATTTTGTAGCTTAATAAAGGGGATTACCCTGAAAATTCACATGTTTTGTCCTAATAAAATAGCGTTGTTTTTAACCTTTAATGTGTTTGGATCTTGTTTTAGAATGCTAGCAGTCATTCTTGTTTCAGATCATTGTTTACATAGTTTGATGACCAGTACTTCATCATTTAAGCCACAGTATCTTGTGAGAAGATTGGATCACTGTGTTCAAGGCCAAGGTCATTCTGATGGTTCAAAATTTGAATCTTGGATGTTTGTCAGTCCCATATTTTCTGTACCACTAATATATCTTTGCAATTAAAACTAGGTGCATGGGTTCTGTTACTAATATTGTAATAACCAGACCTTTTGCAAACTGCAAGTAAAGTGAGCTTGTGTCTAGACTAGTAACACAGACAATGACAGTTACTTACGCTAGTTACAGTATCTAGAACACACTCCCCTTTTGCCATGCAAGGTGACAAACCGTCTTCTTTTTTCTTCTACCAACAATTAACCTTTTTGATTCCCTGAGCTAAATAATCATTTGACAGTGATACAGAGAGGGAATGGAAATGATCCTGTGCCAAGCAGAACAAACTTTAAAATCATTGTTATATTGTCATTGATGTCAAACATTTGGGTAATTTGGCAGTGTGCACCCCAGGGATGAAGAGAAATGGGGGTGAGGGGATGCTGTGGGCGGAGGGGGGCGGGGTAGGAGGAATAAAACAACTAGAGGCTTGGGCCTAAGCGAATTTCAAAAGATACACAGTATCTCACAAATTGTCATTCAGTACATGATTAGTAAGTCTAGTACTGTAAGTGACACTTCTGCTTTATTTTTGTTTGTTGACGGTAAAAGGGTTGAAGTGGAGGTGGACATGAAAAATATTGATGAACCAACAATCCAACCAATATACGGGGAAGCACAACGCAATCACTGGAACAGCTGCCACAATGACGATCAGCAGCGCTGTTTTTATTTGGTGCGGTGAAACTTGATATTATAGCTGTTGTGAAATGATTCGACACAGTGGATATTATTATTAATATAGTAATAAATTACTAATATTATTTTTATATGATACTTTGAAACTGACAAATTGTGCAGCAAACAAAATATGGCTATCAGTTGACTGCGATCAGCAAACCGGCAGCAGTCCTGTCTCAAGAGAACGGGTAGATCTAGATCTACACACTGCAGGATTAATAATAATAATAATAATAATAATAATAACGGCTGTCATTTCTGTAGCGCCTTACCAATCTCACCAACAAGGGTGAGCACACCGCGCTTTAGCCTACTAAAGTTTCTCATATATATATATATATATATATATATGGAAGAGCTTAGCGTGGAAACAATCATGTTTTTTTAATCAGTTTTGTGGCTGAGCACATTATTTGCACCTGCCAGCAAACCCCATAAACTGAAGCTACTGTGGACAGGAAGTGACCTTTCAAACAATCAACGCTGGAACAAAACTTCTGGAACAGTGGAAGTTAGCCTACTTCATAAAGTTTGTTTTTGAACTTTGCAGATCATATTCTGGCTCATGTTTGAGTGTCTTGAGATCTTTTAAAATAGGCGTAAGTCAACGTGAAGCACGTGCCTCAAGTCTTTATGTGAAAGCTGAAATTGTGCAAAATAGACCTGCAGCTGTGTATCATCAGAACACTTGAACTATAATCCTGAAATGTTGGGTTGTGACAGACTGACTAAAATTATCCTGACTTGGGCTAAGACCTTCTGACTTTTGTGTGCAAACTGACCGGGCCAGTCAGTCACTTCAGTAAGTTAACCAGTGTTCAGAGGCAATTTTGCAGTTCAAACCTGTGAACTGATAATTTTTAAGTGCACTCCGGTATAAGGTAGTGGATTTGTAAGGCACTTCTCAACTCATGTCTTTCGCAAAATATTTTACTCATGACAACTACAAATGTATTTAGATTCTGAATAATCAGTGTGAACTTACATTGCATTGCATTAAACAGACAGCTTTACAACTATGTATTTAATTGAAAGGAAAATGCACAGTATACTTGAGGTTGATGGTTTCTTGATGATTATTGACTAATTTCTGTCAAAACAATTCAATGTGGCTTATGAAGGTTACAGACTTGTGCAATCCATGAATCAATGACACACTGACGTTTTCATATGTTCTGTGAGATAGACATTAGTAAGGTGACCCCACTTTCCCACTTCTAAGAGATTATATAAAGATGTGCTAAAGACTGCATACAAATTGTGGTCGCCTTTCTGTAAATTGATATTTAATATTATATAACCTTAGTTCACAGTCACATGAACTTCATAAAGCACCCATCAGGCCATGAGCCACGTATTATTTTTCCCACTCAGTCCATTATTTACTGTACTATATATAATGCAGGACTTGGGGCGAGTGTGTCTATGTGTGTTTGTGCATGTGTGCTTGTGTATGTCAATGTGTATGTCCGTGTGTGTGTGGGTGTGTGTGTGTGTGTGTGTGTGTGTGTGCGTGCGGGGGAGGGGCGGTTGTTTGCATTGGTGAGTGTTTTTTCTAGGTGTGTGGTACTGTTACTGTTAGTGTCCGTTAGTGTGTATGTACAGTGGTAATAATATTAATATCCTAGGAAAAAACAGAAGTAAAAAAGGAGGGGGGGAGGGATGGGCATGGGGAGAGACCGAGAGGATGATATAGAAACGGGTAATGAGAGCAGGTGAGAGAAAGGGGTAATGGGGAGCAGGTGAGGATAGTGGCTGGGGGGGACTATTCAGAAGCTATTGTGAACAATTTGTTTGGCCTTACAGTTCATGTTGTTGTTTTTCGTCAAGTTTTAGTCACACTGTATTTTAAAAATCAAAGTGTGAATTGTGTTTTTTACCCACATTCAGTTGTAATAAATACTCCCCCAAGGAAGGCAGTCACTAAATATTTGGGAATTTTAAGCCAGCTTGTTGTTTTTCTTTGATTTTGTAAGTTTTATATTTATATACAATATTTATATATATATTATATACATACTGCTGTACTAATAAGTCCAATTATTGTTATGATGATGGGGTTGGGGTGCCATAATTGTGTGGCCACATCATGCATTGTCAGTGCCAATTCGTAATAATATTATAAATGGTGCTAACAAGGACTACCCTATGCTGTCTCACCTCACTCAGTGATGCTTGTGTGGTCAGCGCTCTGTCACTGTCAGTTGGTGATGCTATTGTGGTGCACTTATGTAACTAACCTATGTAACACACACTCTGTCAGTCACTGAGTCAGGTCTGAGGCTGTGGGTGATCTCATGCTATCATGGTACTCTTCCAAATTTCATGCAGTTATGCACACACTGTTGTGGTGATGTCATGCTGACATTGAGGCACTTCTATTTTTGTAATTATGTATTATTATAAGGTATCTGTCTGGTATTGCTTTCTTTCTCACTCTTTAATAGTGATCTCAGACTCGACTGATAATGTGATGCACTTGTACACCCTATTACTGTATGATCAGGGTATGCCAGTGAGTTTATGCTCACATAATGTACCTTCGTACGCTGTCTTGGTGATCTCAGGCTAGACTGTGATACACTATAATTGTATTATATACATGTACATGTATACAATGTGTGTGTGTGTATTATATTATGATGTACGTGTATACATGCAACACTGCAAAACACCCAGTTACTTACTTACTGCAACTAGTGCAAGTGTGCACCTATACTGTGTCAGTGATCTCAAGCTAATATGGGTCACACATCTATGCTGTCTTGGTGATATCAAGGCTAATGCTGTACACCCACACCTACACTGCTGTTCTCAGAGATTGAAGATGAGTTATGAGTGAGTTTATGCTCACATAATGTACCTGCATATGCTGTCTTGGTGATCCCAGGCTATAATGTGATGATACACTGTATATAAAATTTATGATTATATATTCAGAATTCAGGCAATAGCCTATTTTTACAATCTGTCCTTGCTAAGATACAGACGTAGAGATGATTAATAATACTGTTAATACTCAATGCAATATTACAAACATGGAAGGGGGTGGGGGGAGATGGAAGCAAAAGAGACAGAGAGATGGGGGGGGGGGGGATGTGGGGTGAGAGAGAGGGAAGGAGAGATGGGGGGGGGGGGTCTTATAAAATTTGTGCAGCACATAATCCTTTGATAAATCAATAATACTTCGGGACTGTTTATCATTACCGGTATATTCAATACATGTCATTAACAACCAGCATGCTGACACTGAATCTCCAAAGTATTAATAATAATAGGTTGTTCAGTGCTTTCTCAACAGACCCACCTACGCAATGACGGTTTCCGAATTAATAAGGGACGGTTCAGTGGTTGTTGAATAGAGTATAGACCCACCCTGCGACAGATGGACAAAAGGAATGAATTTATGTAACTCAAAGTGAGCTGCGAACGAAGCGGCGGTGAACACTAGCTTCCGGCTGTGGTAAAACTGGTATGACGCGTGTCAAAGCGAATCTGCGACAATTATATTGTTAAGAGATAATGTATTCTCATTGTCACGATTGCTCCAATGGTGATAAAGAGAAGACACGCACGGAAAACGCTCGTTTTTGCAAACTTAGTGGCGGCTTTTATCTATACCCAGGATTATTCAACAACAGCCAGCATGCAGCGTGTGGCTATCGGTCACTGAAGTAACCAGCCCAGAACCTGGACTTTATCACCCCACTGACCCCACCCCCAACCCTCCCGGCTCGTTACAGGGCCGTTAATGAGGTGCATCTGGTCAGCGACGGTTTGCTTGTACACAGAGATGATTTGCATAGAGTATTTGCTCCAGCGTTCACGCAGCATGGTTGTTTGGTGTAAGGTCACAGATCCCCCCCGCCCCTCCCACCCCCAGCCCCACACCACCACCACCCTCACCCCTCCCTCTCTGGTCCTGCAATGCGGGTACCACGGATGAAAACAACAACTAAACTAAGGTCCGTTCTGCTGGGAATCTAGGGCTAAATTTATAAAGGTTGTCTCTTATAAGTCTGTGGAAGCTTTACGTGATCAGCTTTTGGCGTCTCCGCCCTGTTTTTTTCGCCCCCCCCCCGTTTCTTTTCTGCCATAACCTGATAAAATGGCGTGTGCCATAAACGGCGCATCAGACATTTACTTTTGAATAGGTGAACTGGGTTTTGCCCCGTTTTGTCCCTCCCGAATGGCTGGGCGTGAAATGTAAAATGACTCTCTCTCTCTCTCTCTCTCTCTCTCTCTCTCTGTCTGTCTGCCTGTCTGTCTGTCGCTGTCTCTCTCTCTCTCTCTCTCTCTCTCTCTCTCTCTCTCTCTCTCTCTCTCTCTCTCCAGGTCTCTCACTCTTCCCCTGCAATGCCATAGTAGTGGGTTTGTTCGACTCCCACGTCGATTCAGTACAGACAGCAGTTTAGTGTCTGAATGACTTGTAAGTGAGTAGAGTGGTCCCATGTTGACCAAGGTCTTGGCGCCGGTACGGGTCCGGTCAATTTTGATTTCCCATGTTGGTCGAGCGCTCGACTGATTTTAGTGCCAGTCACTAACCCGCCTGCCACTTCAGTGGCGTCTGGTTTTGTGGGGCCGAGGCCGAGGGGCCTGGGTAAGGAGCCGCGCTATTTTAGATTTTATAGACTGTTCTCTCGGTGAATAGAGTTCTGTTGTGACGTATAGATGGTTCTCTCGGTGAATAGAGTTTTAGCGAGTTTTATTGTGACGTATAGACGGATCTCTCGATGAATAGAGTGTTATTGTGACGTATAGACGGTTCTCTCGGTGAATACCTTTTTATTTTGACGTGTAGGCGGTTCTCTCGGTGAAAAGAGTTTTATTGTGACGTATAGACGGTTCTCTCGGTGAATAGTTTTATTGTGACGTGTAGACGGTTCTCTGGGTGAATATATTTTTTATTGTGACTTATAGACCGATTAGACGGTTCTCTCGGTGAATACCGTTTTATTGTGACGCGTAGACCGATTAGACGGTTCTCTCGGTGAATATAATTTTATTGTGACTTATAGACCGATTACACGGTTCTCTCGAGGAATACCGTTTTATTGTGACGTTTAGACCGATTACACGATTATCTCGGTGAATAGGAGTTTTATTGTGATGTATAGACCGATTAGACGGTTCTCTGGGTGAATAGATTTGTATTGTGATGTATAGGCCGATTAGACGGTTCTCTCGATGAGTAGAGTTTTATTGTGACGTATAGACGGTTCTCTCGGTGAAAATAGGTTTATTGTGATGCCCTCGGAACGCGCGTCTCGCTCAGGGCACTTCAATCGTCACTCACTCTACAGCTGTTGAGTCCTCTTATGGTGTGGTTATGCTGCCACACCTCTTTTGTTTCTTTTCTGGCTTGAGTCTGCCGTTTGCTTTCACTGTCATGTCCTCATCTGGGTTGGTAGCAGACTACCGTCTACTGTGTGTAATTCTTGGCTGGTTCTGCAGTCACTTCTTTCTTATAACTTTATCCTCTCCTAGACTGAATGGACAGTCTGGGAGATTGTGATGTCTTCTGTCTTCTTCTTTTTCATGTGCCGGACCTGTTCAGCTTGTGGGAACTTTAGGTGAGAAGCGGTTTAGCGTGGTCCAGTCAATGCAGGGCCAGCCATGCTGCAGTGGCCGCCTGGCCGTTGAAGCTGAACTGTTCAACATTCCCAGGACGCTGTTTCGCACGACGCTCGCCCATCTGGGGAAGGATGCGCTCAGTGTCAACACCAGCCACCACCTCCACACACACAAGGGACGAACGGAGGTCGCGGTGTCGCCATCTTCAAGTTTACTCCCCAAATTTGCCACGAGAGTACGGCCCGGCGATGGCCCACTGGCCAAACGATCGAAGCAAACAGCATGAACATGACACACAGCGTCGGCAAAGTTCCGGGAATCAGCCCCAAATGTAACTAGGCTACTATTATATCTGTAGGCGCTTTTTGGGGGTGGTGTGTGTGTTGGGGGTGGTGGGGGTGGGGGTGCTTTTTAATGTCCTCAGATGTCGGGCTGACATATTAGGGACAACTCTTTGGCGTTGCAGTACTTAGCTCGATGTCGGTTTACCCCTCTCAGAAAACTGCACCATACCATCCAGCAGTGAGACATGATAGCTGTCTACTGTCTTTTCAGTACGACGCGTGTCAAACGTTCTATGGTGACCCCAAAATCTTTACAGTGATTGACTGTCCGCCGAGTTCACCATCATCTGGCGAGTATCAGTATCACCTGTGAAAAGAAGTATTGCAAAATAAGGCAGCATTCACTTTTTATGGTCTCATTCAGAGCTGTGTAAACAAGCGTGTCGGAATGCTTAAGAAAACCCATCAACACAAGAAACAAGGCATTAAAGCAGTGCGACACGCTGGTTATAGTGCGCGCAGGATAAATTGGTTTGTGATGTGTGTGTGTGTGTGTGTGTGTGTGTGTGTGTGTGTGTGTGTGTTCAATTCAATTTAGTTCAATTCAGTACAATTCAATTTAAAAAACTTTAATTATCCCACAAGGGGCAATTGTTTGTGTTGTGTGTGTGTCGTGGTGTGTGTGTGTGTGTGTGTGTGTGTGTGTGTGTGTGTGTGTGTGTGTATGTATGTATGTGTGTGTGTCTCTGTTGTCTGTCTGTCTGTCTGTGTCTCTATGTGTGTCTGTGTATGTGTGTCTGTCTGCTTGTCTTCCCCCCCCCTCCCGTACTCCCACAGTTTTCCTATTGTGTTGTCTTTCAACTGTTTAGTTTTATGACACTTGCGTGTTACCTGACTTGCATGACCGATGACTGCTTGTTGTGACCGTGAGTGGACTTATGACCGTGCCACAGTCCTCGTACAATGTATTTGTCACTTGGCAGTGAAGTTCTATCGTCAACATCAGAACATAATTTGTAAGCTTTAGCGGTTTATTGTAACATTTTCTGGCCGTTTTTGGCTCCGTTTTTAGCTAAGTGTGTGGCGTTAGCTAACAACCAATAGCTGATCCGTTTGGAGAAACAGAGAAAGAATAACTATCCAACCGTGTACACTATGCAGTGTCAAATGCAAAGTGTATGATTTATAATTCATCTGGCGGTGTTCAGCATTTTTTGAGATACCTGCTCGACAGCTTTACCAAGGGAGCCGAGGCCGCGAGGGACGTCGGCGTTTCCAGTCCCAGGTTTTCCCAAGTTAAACCTGGCCCTTTTAGTACTGGCCCTTAAAGAAGTTGAACGACTCGAGTGTTTTCAACCCTGAAACACTTCTTTAGAGAAGTTGAACGACTCGAGTGTTTTCAACCCTGAAACACTTCATTAGAGAAGTTGAACGACTCGAGTGTTTTTAACCCTGAAACACTTCATCAGAGAAGTTGAACGACTCGAGTGTTTTCAACCCTGAAACGCTTCATTAAAAAGTTGAACGCGTAGAGTGTTTCCAACCCGGAAACACTTGATTTGTTCAATGCGGGAATTAATGTACGGATCGTCTTTGCTGTCAGCGGCGATTTTTCCTCGTTTGGTTGCGTAGTAAGTTTACAGTTAGATGACGATAAGCATAAGGAATCCAAATATCGGGAAGCATCTTGTCTGTTGCAATGGCTTTCATGGGCACAGCGTGGGCTCTTTAGACACTCGCTGATTAGCTTGACTGCGAGTAGAGCTGTACTTTCCTGGTGCATTGAAAACTGGGAGGCTAAGTCAAGTGCCCTTTGGCACAGCTTTCCAGTTGTACTTTCGAGTTAGCGACCGTCACCGTTAAAGTACCGCAAGGCGCAACGTGACCGATTTTTTTCCTCTCCACCGAACCCCCTCCAAGCTGGCTGACGTCAAACAAAACAATGACAACCGTTTTAGGGCTCCAAGCGGCAGCGACGACAGTTGTTTGGCTTTGTGCGGGTGATAGTAGGGCGAGGCCGTGCTGAAAAAGAGAGGCCTGACTTCCGTGTTCGGACCAACATCATGGCTACGTCAACACAGCTTGCGTAGTGCGAGCGACCTTGCACTGGGGGACCCGCCGGCCCTCCAGGCGGCCTGTGTGTCTTTCGCGGGGCGTTGCTGCACTGACCGCAGACTCGCCACAATCGAAACAGGACGCGTCAAATTGTTGTCAAGGGGAAGCATATTATCGGGCAAACTTTTCTTAGCAGCCTTGGGGAATATGAAACGTGCTCGAAGTGTGTGTGTGTGTGTGTGTGTGTGTGTGTGTGTGTGTGTGT
>JABMCL010003330.1:257500-265000 GCA_018857735.1 Alviniconcha marisindica
GAAAGTTTGCACTGCTTTGCTAGATCTATGTCCTATTGAAAAGCGTGGAATATTAAACTCCTTTCTCTTCTGCTCTGCAAAATTTCCAGCATCGATTCTTACCGTGTATGTTATACACACACACACACACACACACACACACACACACACACACACACGGCGTGCTGCCATTGTGTGTGTGTGTGTGTGTGTGTGTGTGTGCGTGCGTGCGTGCGCGGTGCGTGCGTGCGTGCGTGCGTGCGTGCGTGCGTACCCGCGTTTAGTCTCGGCACAGGTGAGAGTGAAAGTGTGCTAGTCTGGCTGGCAGCTCTCTAGACGAACAGTGCCGCACACAAAAAAGGAAACCGATATATGTTGCTTGCCACGTCTGCAAGCCACTGATTTCTTTTCTCAAAATGCAGTCTTGAACAGACTTGTCTGGTGCTTTGACGATGATGCATTTTATGCGGTTCAACCGTTTGTATACCCACACAGAATCACGTGGTCGTGTATGCAGATACAACTAACAAGAAAAGAAAGAGGGAGAGAGAAAGAAAACGAAAGATGGGGAGATTGGTGTAGAGATACTTGGGCAGCATTTTACCCGGTTCAATGCAAATCGTTGCTGTCGTCTGCGGGAACAAATGCAGGAAGTGAAGTCGGATGTCTGGGACTGCAGACAAGAGCTAATTCAGTCCCGATTAACAACACTCGTTTGCGTGGAAATGAGCGGAAGTCTTTATATAATCGATGCAGAAACATTGGGAGATTGAATAGACCGGCAGGACTTTGGAGGTGGTTTGGCGGTAATGTGCGTGGGATTCTGAGAATTTTTCAGCTTCATGCAATGGATACAGAGAAAGCGTGGAGGAGCCGTTACGTTCTGATTGATCGCTTACTGCCAACGTGCCGAATGAGCCTGGGTGTGGCAGTCGTGCAGCAAATACTATGATCATTGTTTTAACAGAAGATGTGCTGTCAGTTTATAGAGCTACATAGCGAAGCTGCAGTTTTGTGAAAACGCTTACAGTAATGTTTCATAACGGTAATTATCTCACGGAAAGTTCCCAAAGCTGCACTGGACCCATCCACCTGCCCCTCTCACCCTCTCCGGCAAGACGCTGTATGCACCATCTGCCCAACTGCCCCGTACCCTCCCCCCTCCCTCCCTCCCTCCCTCCCCCCCCCCCCCCCCGTCTCGCCGCCCCCCCCCCCCCTCCCCGCCGCTCCTGAAGAGGGTCCGGCCCGCCCTGCTCCCAGGGATGAGAAGGGAGTGCGCGGCGAGAGAACCTGTGTAAATCAGGCCATGTCTTTAAACGAACGAACTCTTCAATTAACTTGGTGTCTGGTGCGATGACATCATCACCCGGCGGAAGGCAGATTCACTCAATGAATGGCAGGGGGGCCACTCAATAGTCGTTAGCCCGGGCTTTTCATTCGCCACGCTCCCTCTTTGTGCCAGACGCCTCCGCCGATCGATAGCGGCCTGCACGGAGAGCTGGTCGTATCGGCTGTCGCACACTCCAAGCAGTTGATGACGAAACTCTTCTAGCTGTAAGCCTGTGCAGCTACTGCCTGACATGCCGGGGGCGTGGGAGGATGGTGTGTGTGTGTGTGTGAGGCGGGGAGGGGGGATGATGCCGAAATTGAGGCCCCTTCGGGTGAGACGATGATGTGATCGCTTTTATATAGCGCTATTCTTCGCTTTCGAGTAGACTCACTGCGCTTTTGTCGCATGCTATTCAAAGGTTCCCTCTTGGGGTAGGTCATACTGTGTTGTATACATGTACTATATATGTATGCTTCGCCTACACCAGGAACATTGCCGTTCAAATATCTGCCTTCCAGGTGCATTTTACTTCATTCTTGCCCAACCGTCGTCCATCATAAAATGGCGCGGTTTCTTTGGCGATGAATCCGACTTAATTTGCGATCTGGAGAGGGTCAGGGAAAACATCCTAATGGTTCAACCTTTGAGGCTGACTGGGTCTCACTTAATGGTTTCCTGGGCGTAGAACGCCATGTTACTTACTTACTTATTCAGATGTTAATATATATTCAGGAACATATATATAACGTACTATATATAACCTCTGCCACAGTGTGGACTATTTACGGACTTAAAATTTAAGTTAAATGTGTCAGTTCCGCTGTAGATACTCCTGTGTAACGAAAACTGTCGCTGCGCCAAACTCACACCGAAGACTGGTTCTCAGTGTTAGCCATGACCATGTGTCGTTCTTGCAGCAGAAGTGACAGCTTTCACGAGCAGCAATGCGAGTTTTCGTCTTCAAGCAAGCACAGCACCCGGTGTTTTCTTCACAGCCGTAACCGCTAAACCAGATCCGCCATTGCAGCTATAGGACAAAGCATGCATGCTAACATTCAAAAGCATTCGCCCAAATACAGATTATTTTCGTCACAATTCGGACGAGTTTGGCCTGCTTGGAGCAAGAATGAACAAGTTAAACAGGTATATATAGACGCAAATCGTGAAGGCTTCGGATACACGTAGACCTATGTGTCTTGTGTCAACACACAAAGTGGATTCAAATAATAGTGGCAGTTCTTGGATTTGAACGCGCCGTCAACCCCATAGGGTCACCTCATGACAAATCACACAATTCACAATTCTTTTACATCAGTTTAAAACACAAGTCACTAAATCACGAGTTTGTTTAATTCACTGTTACAGCGTTAAAAAACAGCCATCTGTCTAGCTAAGAAGCGACACAACAATAGAGACCCTAATCGCCCACGATCACTCTCACCTGGCCAGCGAGTAAATGCTAGGTAAGCCTAAAATATTCCATCAACGTCACATGCTCAGACGCACAGCTTTAGACACAATTTACGTAGTATATGTAGAGGATGTCTGCACCAAACTATGGAGCAACAGTGAGTATATAATTCGGCCCTGAAGTAAACCTGTGCGGCTGACGAGACGTAAAAATCCAAGAACTGATCAACTAACTGCTCCAATCTTACAACCTTTGGAGAGTTCCGCCGACCAGCGGCGGACAAAACTCTTCTTTTTGCGAACTGACATTTTTGTTGTTGTTGTTGTTGTTTTTGTTTTACTGTAGTGCTCAGTTGGAGGGGTGCGTCAGGCACGCTTGTCCGCCAGCCTGGGCTTGGAGCTCAAATGGCTGCTGGCACCGTTGTACCAGCACTAAGCATTATGTGCTTCAGGATTCAAGGGCTAGTTGAATGTAGGCCAGTCGGACAAGTAAAACGAGGCGTATTCCAAGCCCTGACTGGATGGACTACTTCTGCTAAGATGTAAACGCACAGGCAGTTTGGAAAAGTTCTAGAAGAGATGCGATGCCTTCTTGAAAGATGCCTTCTTTTCAAGACGGGGCGGCAATCCGTGACACTGCTTTAGTAGATAAGGACAGGTAGTCCATAAATAACCATCCGACACAGTGGCATAATATTATACGCTGGAGGCATTCTGTGTCTCAGTGGGGGGTGGGGGGGGGGGGGGGATGTTGATGGGTAGTTAATGGGGGAGGGGGGGGGGGGGGGGCTTAACGTGCGCAAAAACATCCTGATGATGAAAACTGTTTTTATCAGACTACAACGGTCGTCTGTGTGGAAGGAAATATGAACATCATAAAAACATTTCTTTGGTTTCTGTTTCAAATGCCAGTGAAAACTGGAATGTGATTGGTCTGTTTATCTTTCCGTGTGGCACCAGCCTGCTTGAGCAGGCAAGCCGGGGACTTGCAGCAGTTGTGCGCAGTACAATCACTAACGGGCCCATTACACATCGCAGCTGGCGGCTGTCAGCAATCTCTTTCTGTGGACTCGGTGATATGAAGTTTACAGGGTTTCTCTGCTTTGCTCATGCTCTCTGTCGAAAGGAAGGGGGGGGGCATTACCACCTTCAGTTCACAAGCCTCAGGGAAACAGCTCCAAGTATGCCAGCTCCAGACGCTGTAAGCGCCGGCATGCACACACAGAAAACATTTACAACTCCTCTGACTCTCGCTCCACGACCCCTACGAAAGGGGGGTGGGGGGATTCTGTATGTTTTTTTCTGTTTCTAGGTCAAATTTAGTGTCGCATGGGAGGGTGCGGGTGGGAACTGAAAGTGTCGAATTTTGAAGCACAGTCCAATGTATATTGTTTCTATAAAAGCATTAGTCACACATACACACACACACACACACACACACACACACACACACACACACACACCACCACCACCACCACCACCACCACCACCACCACCACCACCACCACCACCACCACCACCACCACCACCACCACCACCACACACACACCACCACACACACCACCACCACCACCACCACCACCTGTTACATGCGGGCATACGTTACAGAAACTACGACTGCGGAAGCATGTTGTCCTGATAAAGTTCTGGGAACATTTTACCAACATTAGGAATTGATCGACAGAGCCACTGTCGCAGGTCGCTTTCCGCTAGGGTAAGGCGACTCGAACTTCCCGTAGGACCATTAGTACTAGTAGTTCAGAGGATAAAGCGTTCGGGATAACTGAACAAATAATTATGATAATAAAAAACCCAGCGAGTAGTTCAAAGAAAATAGCCGTTTTCGGTATACTTGTAACTTCTCTAGTGCGTGAAGGGATCAAACGTCGTCGAGCGATTCTGTGGCCATCGCAACTGAGAACGTTAGCAGGTTAGGTTATAAATATGTCTGCGTTAATTACTTGCACGTGGCATCTCATGACTATCAGTATCAGGAAGTGATCCAGCCACACACACACACATCCACACACTCGCTCACTCACTCACAGAATCTTCTATTTTTTCTCGCTCAACTCCCACCTCTCTTTCAACACGAATTCAAGTGGAGAATGAAAGTTCCAAATATTATTGAATCAAAAACATAAGTCACAAGCATGTCATAAGCAGACAAAAGAAGGGGTTAGAAGGCACAAAGGTTCGAAAAGCCAATATAGCTAGGTAAACTTTATCTGGTTCTCATTCCCTGAGAATTTAACATAAACAATTAATTCAACACAAAATCGTCCGTGCGGGTTACGAAAGTCTGAGCTACAAACCTGTGAAAAGACAGTTCACAACCGGTGTATCATCAAAAACATCGCCTCACTTTATAATTTTCAGTAGGGTCTTAAACTGAATTTATGGAAGAAAACTTTAAGGTATCTTCCAAGTCTGTGGATAGTGGAAGATGGAATACACAAGAGAATTATTTATGAAAAAGTCAAACCAAAGCTAATCGCGGACTATCGCGGAGCTGACCTTTTCACATAATATTAAATAGAAAAGTCGAACCTGTTAATCGCGGATTCACAGAACAGGCCTTTTCTAACCAGTAAAATAAAGGAACTCCATTAGGAGGTTTAGATCAGAATGGAAACAAATGGAGCCAGGCTCGGATAACGAACCTGACCTCTCAGTCAGAACATCTATAGCGAAACACAGTTTAAGATTCAACACACCAATCGTGAAATGAAAAAAAAGTGTTATAACCCATATATTTGAAACAGCTCGTGGCAACCACGAAGCTGGCCCCTGTACTTAATCATTTAAGCGAACGTTAAAAATAATGAAACGTCAGCGACGCCAGATCTTACGGCAAGATCAAACAAAACAAAACAAAAACTACAACAATCAAACAACAATCAAACATTAGTTCAAAAACTAGGAAGGTAAAAGATAGACAAACCAACCTCCAACCTGTTGAATGTGGATTAAGTTGGGTCTAAATCAAAACTCAGTCTAGTTGCACGAATGAAAAACTTGGAGACTTAGAGACTGACTGACTTGGAGACTGACCTGGAGACTTGGCAAAGTGACTACAAAAGAGGGCACACGGTCCTTAAATTTCTGTGAGGGTGAGTGGTGCGGGGACTAAAATGGAGGGTCTTTTAAACTTTCAAAAATACGGCATCGGTGGCCCAGAATTTGGAATAAAAGAAGAATTTGTAAGAGAATAGGGAAGGCAGCTCTTCCATGCCCTTGCATGACTGAACAGGGAGGCTCAGTCAGTTGTTGTCTACAGCTCAGCCACCGACTGACCGGCGCTAATTGGAACCGATCCTTCACACGGGAAAGGAGACTACTGCACCCCACGACCGCACAAAGACCCATCACCAACGAACCATTGACTGAACTAAAAACATTCTCATCTTTTCAACTTCAACACTTATAAAGACCATTTCACCAACAGTCTGACTAAAGTTGAACGTATATTTAGAAAAGAAGGGGATCGGTAACCCGATGTACTTCAGTTTAATAGAAGGGCTTTTCTCCACATATCATTTGACGGCCTGTATGGAATACGCAGCTTCTTGTTTGATGTTTGTGCATCAATGGTTTGTGTTATATATATATATATATATATATATATATATATATATATATATATATATATATATATATATAATAACTATATATATATCAGAAGATGCAAACACATAAAAGGTTAAAAAGAATGCTATTAATTATGACAAAAAACAACATGCGAACTTTTGGGGTAAGCCCCTTTTTCAAGGTTCAAAACAACACGTAAAAAAACAACAGTTAAACGTCATTCTTGTTTCAATTGTTTTCTCTTTTTTCTCTCTGTATATATCATAACAGAGCTTGATAGCCCTGAGGCGACCATGCCTGCGGTCGGTCGACAGGACGTTAAAATCTAATGACCGACTAACTTAATGCACCGCTCAACCGAAGACCGCGACTGGTGCGGACGCTGTGTGCGCTCCACTTTGCTCCAATCCACGGGAGTGCTTGCGCAGTCAGCTCGCGCCGGTCTCCTTCCGTTACCCGCCAGCCGGTTCGACTGCTTTACTTCTGTCGTTGCCGCATTGCTGGAACAGTTTCGTGTGCTCGTTTTCTTCTGGCTGCTTTGGGTTTGTGTTCTGATGCTGCTGAATACCTGCTGCAGATTTCTTGCATAGTTCCTTTTCGTATTACCTCAACCACAAAATTAAGAGACGTGTACGCAAGGTAACGTCCATCTTGAAGAATAAGATTATAAGATGCAACGGTTAAATTTCATAAAGTAAAGATGTAGCCTAAATCTAGTAAAGTAATTTTTCATTACTGACTAATTGTTATAGACTAATATCAAATGACAAGTGGTTGGTGCTGTGAACACCGAATGCTTCAATCCATGTTAATAATACATGTATGTTACAGGATGTGATGCATTATATACTCGCTGTCATTGTTAATCGACGTAATTTTTTATTAACGATTTCACTCGTGTTAAATATTTTCTTGGCTGCCCCCCCCCCCCCCCCCCCCCCCAAGCTTCTGCCTAAAAACACACGCTCGCACGCACACGCACGCACGCACGCCGGGCACGCACACACACAACACACACACACACACACACACACACACACACACACACACACACACACACACACACACACACACTTTTAACCAAAACCACTTTCAGTATCCGTATATGAGATTAAAATGCGATTAAAATCCCCACGAAGAAGGCTGAGGCTGAAATATTGGGAACATTTTAACTCATCGTCTTGTCTTAA
>JABMCL010003330.1:267500-275000 GCA_018857735.1 Alviniconcha marisindica
ATGTCCTTGGCAGCCTGCTTCCCATTGACTCACATGACGTCAAGAACAAGAACAGAAACATTTGCTTGTGATAAAGCCCATGAGGTTATTAGACACAAACATAGCAGTCATAAATTAACGTTCCCGGCAAACGTTTGATGAACATTGTTATTGTTGTACATAAACACATACTTTGTACTATATGTTATCTTGCATATTATTATTAGTGAATAATAAATAGGAAGGTTTCGTAATACTTGTCCACGCTGATTTGGGTCTGTTGCTTTGGAGTTTTGATCTTAAGTTAATGTTTTTATGTTTGTGGACCGCCATACCGCCTGCTCGGTTTCCGACTTTTCCCGGACTCATATATATATATAGTACAAAGTACTTTGAATAAACACTTATGGTTTGCTTGACACGCCTTCGATACTCTTCTTGGGAGGGAAAAAAAATGTTCCAATAGTGCAAATTGTTTAGCAGGGAAAGGATAAAATTCTCTTAGAAAGCGATGTGTCCTAGAAAGAAAAAGAAAAAAGGTAAGTCCACCACTGTGTTGGTCTGTTGAGTCTATTTTTAACTCATAATGCTTGGTAATTTTTTTAAAAGAAAGAAAAAAAGGGTTTTAAAAGTAGCCGGCAGACGAAAAATATAATGCAACAGACAAATCATGACTAAAATAGCAAACATTCAGTGTTAATGACTCCTGGATAATATCATATTAGAGGTTATATAGGCAGGCAGCCAGTTTCAGAGCATCTATTTTGTCTTTCTTTTACTTGAAACTGCGATCTCTCTCTCTCTCTCTCTCTCTCTCTCTCTCTCTCTCTCTCTCTCTCTCTCTCTCTCTCTCTCTCTCTGCCTGTCTGTCTCTCTGTCTCTCTGTCTGTCTGTCTGTCTCTCTCTCTGTCTCTGTCTCTCTCTCTCTGTCTCTCTCTCTGTCTGTCTCTCTCTCTCTCTCTCTCTCTCTCTCTCTCTCTCTCTCTCTCTCTCTCACACACACACACACACACACACACACACACACACACACACACACACACACACACACACACACACATCTTGGAACATTTTCTAATGATACTGCATACTGTCCATAAAAGCTGAACAGACTTGTCAACACTCAAAGGCGAGGATCGTCGCGCTACACTGACATCTTGTTCAGTCAGCCCGAAAGGTGGACCTTGCAGGGATCGGTAGGATTATTACGATCAGCGTAATAGCCTGCACTATTCGCCTTCGCTACTAAAACGTCTTGCGTCTGTCAGATGGACCACAATTTAGTCTGTGTCCATTGATGCTGCTTTTGATGTTTTAAACTGGATGTTGTGAAGCATGTGTACAACATTGCAGAAAAGGTGGGCGGGGATGACTGGGTGTTCGAGAAGGACGGAGGAACACACAGAGAGGGAAGGAGATGGAGGGGGAGAGACTGAAGGTAGGCAGGAAAGGGAGGGGGGCATCCTTTGTTTCGATCCGTTTTCTGACTTGGCCGGCTTGTTGAGTTACCGCCCTCTCTCTCTCTCTCTCTGTCACACACACACACACACACACACACACACACACACACACACACACACACACACACACACACACACACACACACACATTCTCGCGAATATTTACGACTTGAAGTCATTCCCGTTGACAGGCAAAAACGACGAGAAAAAAGACCATGGAACAGCAGAAGGTCCCTTACTTGCTGCTTGCCTGGGGTCAGATTGATTCTGGGCGGGGTAGATTTAGCCCGTAGATTTGGCATCTGTCGGGCAAGCAGAGGAACCTCACCGAGACTGTCCATGGGGACCTTGGGCAATATTGGATGTCCGCGACCTCAGCTCGTACCGGGAGAATCTGGTCTTCGGTCACAGCTCGAGGTGTAGTTTTACTGATGGTTTCAGAAGGTGCCCAGAATTCCTCTCGCTTCCCTTCACCGCCTGCCCCCCCATCCCTCCCCCCCCGCTCCTCCTCCCCCTCGCCCCCCTCCTCCTTACCCCTCTGACGTACTAAAGGTATCTTCGGTCTTTTGTCACAACCGAGGTGTAGTTATTGATGATGAGGTGTCATAATTCCCCCACCCCTGACCCATACCCCTTGACGTACTTTAGTTAAAGTTCCAGGTGTAATGATAGATACGAACACGACGGTGACAGCACAGTTACTTAATTCACTTTCTGGTGGGATGAGTCCTCTTGCCACACTGTTTGTTGTCATTACTGCAGTGACTACCACCACAACAACCCCCCCACCCCACCCAACCCCACCCTACCCCGCACCCCCACCCTCAGCGAAAGGAATTTCGCTTTTAGTCGTGCGTTGAGGCGTGGTAATATTAATATTTAACTAAGTAGCAGGACTTTCACACTACCCCAAAATGATGGATTACTGTGCCTTAGGCCACACAAACGATGTGGTGGAGACACCCACCAAGATTGTCTTGTAGCTAAAATTGCGCGTCGGAACTGTTCGCGGCTCTTCATAATCAGACAGTCTTGTCATTTAACGTAACCAAGGCACTTGTGTCCCGCCCGAACAGGAGGAGTTGTGCCTTAGGCCACACAAACGATTTGATGGAAACAGCCACCGAGATTGTCTTGTAGCTTAGCTTCACATCATTCTGCGTAGGAACTGTTCGCGGCTCTTCGCAATCAGAGTTTCGTTAGCGTGTGATGTAACCCAAGGCAGTCCTTTGCAGGACCGAAGTGGTTTGGAAAATGTCAGTTTAATGGAACAGAGCACGCAAACGGTTAAAAAGACCGCGTGCTTTAATAAAAACAAATCATGCGTACATTTTTAGGGTGAACCCTGAACGAAAATGTATATTTTATGTATTTTTAGAGATTTAGATCATATTTTGGCTCAAATCGAAATGATGGATGTCGCATGTCAGACAGTAAAAAAAAAAAAACAGCAAATATATACATTATATAATCTGAAAATTGTTTGATGCAACGTTATATTTGGTTAAATTAGAAAAGAAAAGAAGGCATAAGGAAAAATCTGAAACATTGGACAGAAGTGTACTGGTAAACCTATAAGATTTTACTCTGATCGATAGCAGTCACATCCATTGTATGCAAACTCTCTGACACATAGTCTGGGAATTCAAACCACTGTGCCACAATGTCCCATGTGGGATTGGTGCGAATTATTGCTTTGTTAAGGGGAGAATTTGCCACCCGGATAATAAACGCGTGACCCTCTTTTTCTGGGAGACCGTTTGATTGGCTGCGATCGTCTTCGAGACCTCTCTGCAGTCCCCTGAAGGGAGGCCTGGGATGTCTGATGTTCACATCGTGTTTGAAATCTCAGGGCTGTCATTTGATTCCCCGTTCCTATCGCCTCTCTTGTTTTTTAACCTAGTAGTAGTAGTGCTCTTTTTGTTTTCTTCTTCTTCTTTTTTCTTCTTCTTTTTTGTATGGCTTTTGTTGAGCAGCAAGGAGATACTAACAGGTAGACGTTATGTGCACTGATATTTGCCATTCCGCAGTTGTATAACAATCTGTAATCTTTTTTATTGTTTCTGTTCTCCCCTTTCTTTCAATTTGTCTTTTTCATTCTTTCTTTCGTCTTCTTTAATCTGGTATCGATAAATCAGACGGAGCGGTCGGCAGTACCAGCATGTTCTAGCATTAGCTGTTTTTTGTTGTTGTTGCTGTTTGTTTGGTGTGTTTTGTTGTTGTTGTTGTTGTTGTGTTTTTTTAATCAGTATTGAAGGGACTAACTCTTCGAAAATTTGTGTTTGATGTTTCGTATACCAATAGAAATGGAATATTAAAACAAAATAGACACAAGTTTTCGACTTGATTGTCTTGCTTTTTTAACAGTTGACGTCTGAAAGTCGCAAGAACACGACCGTGAGTGATGCCATTTTCTGCCCTGTAGTCTATAATTGTATCTGACGTCATAAACTGGGCCGGCATGTAACGCAATGTAATGTGAAAGAGTATTTTTAAGGCGCTTACACCTAACGTGAGTCCCCGCTTAACCTGAAGTGAGCTCGAAGCGCACAATGCAAAAGCAATAAGGTCACAATGAACCCTTCTAATTACATAAACAAACTACAACACTTCATTCAACATTTTTCTCATCACTTCCAACACACACACACACACACACACACACACACACACACACACACACACACACACACACACACACACACACACACACACACACACACACACACACACACACACACACACACACACACACACACACACTTTGCATGTGTGGCAAAGGTATCCGTTTCTAGAACTACATTTTCATGCCAACTGTCTTCTTCAGTTCGGTTTTCCTTTAAGGCCAGAGACCTCCCGTGTGGCCTGCTCGTTTCGTGTCTGAGGTCCATCGTGTTCCAGTAACGAGAACAAACGAACATGACCAAGAACTGCCATCGAGAAACAACGAGCTTTGAACGAGATCGACAAACGAAAAGCATTAAAAATGCATTCTTTTCGGGAAAAACACTGTTCGGTCGATTCCTGAACGCTCCAGAGAAAAATACGTAAAAACTCATTTGTCATATACTGAGGAATCCAATCAATGAATCTGACAATGGGACAATGGGACCTTCTGCGTTACTGTATCATCGATACAAATACCTCACGAACCGACCCCTTTCTGCTCTTCGTTAGTAAAGAACGAACGGATATATTATATATAAATGTCATTATGTCTACCCCGGGGAGCTCACATTGGAGGCAAAGAAGTTTTGTTGTATTGATATTGATAGAACAACCTAGTGAAGGATGCAGATTAGAACATTTAAACCTTTTTTGTTGTTGCTATTGTTGTTTTTCGTTTTCAGTTGCGTCTTCTGTTCGGTACCCTTTTAAACTGAATCTCGTGTTGTTACAAAAGTTACGGGTAATTTAACTGATCTGAATATGATTGGTTCGAGCCCCCCCCCCAAAAAAAAAGAGGAAAAAAAAGAAGAGGATACCACACAAAGAGCGAACCAGACTTTATTATTTATGATTTGAATTGGGTGGGGTGGGGGTGGGGGGGTGGGGTGGGGGGGGGATGCCCTTCAGTGACCTCTCCGGTTGAGCGGTCGTTAAATATCAAATAACCTTCAGACTTGGTAATCATTGGGATAATTGTTTTGCTTACTTTCCCTTTAATCGTTTCCCCCCTGTCCTCGTCCAGTACATAATGACATGGACATGACCATTGCGGTCGACTGGGTGCTCAACGTAAAGAATCTGCTTTATCAGAACGGGGTTTCTGTATCACCTTTGTTTAGCCGATAATGTGTGTGTGTGTGTGTGTGTGTGTGTGTGTGTGTGTGTGTGTGTGACGCACCACAGAGACAACAAGGTCGGTGTCAGATTGTTTAGCCATGCCCCCCTTCCCCCCCCCCCACACACACACACCGCTTCCAAAGCCCGAAGGTGTATTACTAACGCGATACAAATTTCCCATGGGTATCCAGATCCGAGACGCGCTGCTGCCGGTCAGTGACCGGAGACCGATCTCTGTGAAGATTATTGACTGTCACTGCCATACATCAAAAGTGTCTTTTCTTTTGTGTTTCGAGTGTGTGTGCATCCCTGTGTGTGTGTGTGTGTGTGTGTGTGTGTGTGTGTGTGTGTGTGTGTGTGTGTGTGTGTGTGTGTGTGTGTGTGTGTGTGTGTTAGCGTGCGCTCACGCGTGTGTGCGTGTATGTATGATAGAGAGAGACAGACAGACAGACAGACAGATAATGTGTGCGTGTGCGTTTTAGCGTTCGTGCGTATGTGTGCGCGCGTTCGTGCGACGCACCCCAGAAAGAACAAGGTCGGTGTACCACAGAGAGAACAAGGTGGGTGTGAGTTTTGCTTTTCGTTCTGTTGCCCACGGTAGGCTACTGTGTGAGCAGGCAACATTGTGCAAGTCGTACGAAGTCCGGGTTGTTAACGCTGACACAATGACAGAAAGAGGTGGACAGGGGAAGGTTCCCCCCAAGGCATGTTTGCCATTTATTATGTCAGATCACCACGGCAATGCTCGCCATGATGAACCACAACAACACCTTTATTTCCTTGTTCCTCTTTTGCGACACAAGTGGATAGTTGAAAAGTCTCTGTACGAGTTATTCTCCCGCTTCCCCTTCACGAGTTGTCTCTCCCATCCCCCACTTCCTTCGTTCCTTCCAACACACGCACTCACGCACGCACTCACTCACTCACTCACTCACGCACGCACGCACGCACGCGCCCCCCCCCCCCCCCCCCCCCCCGCACACACACCCTGCCTTTGCCTCCTCCATCCACTCGATCTCCTTGCGACAGATTTGTCACATGTCGGTTGTTGGTGAAGAATTGCGCTGTAGCGCTTGTTTCCCCAATCGCCTCTGTGCTTGCCGCAGGGGAGGATCCCAGAAACAAGAACAACAATACGTCGATAGTGTTTATGTCAGTGTATGGAACTAAAATAAGACATTGTTGCTGCTGTCTCTTGAAGATTGCTGTCCATAATTGTATTATGTGTTTATGGCTTGAGTTTGTTTTGTTTTTTTGTTTTTTTAATGTTACAGGTATATTGATACTGAAGCCATTTGTGCTTGTACGGCCGAACTGTTCTGTTTCCAGTGAACTGTCACGAATATGAACTAACATGTGTTTAACCCAACAACAATGACGAAGTGAAAGCTAACTCGGTATGCACCATTGAGCGACACTTTTTAAAGTATTGTGTAGCTGAAATGTACCAGGATTTGATATTTAAATCAAGCTGTCGTGCTTTATAGCTGAGTGAGCCGGTTTGGCCTAGCGGTAAGGCGTTAGGCTGGTAAGCAGAGGGACCTCGATTCGAATCCGTTTCGGCTCTGCTTTCTCTTATAAAATTGTGGTCTTTGGACACTGTCTTGTGACTTTTCCCCTCACAATGAAACATTAAAATGGCTGTCATCCCTGCCCATCTTAATGCAGGAGTCATTCTGGTGGTGACATTGTAACGATAGGTATAATAGTCTCCCTCTTTCCCCCCCCCCCCCACCCATACACCCTCCCCCACCCCGCCCCTTCTCCTCGTCCCTGATAAGCTTTACGGTTTCTGTGGACGTTAAGCACCATGTTTACTTACTTTATAGCTCTACCCGCTGTTACATTTAGTGCAGCATCAACAGTCAAGGTGAAGGGGGGGGGGGAGGGGGGTTATGATGATTATTATATATTGGCCCAGTGTGGTGTTCACTGCCATCTAACTGTCAGACGAGCTCAAGTCACAGTCTTACAGTGACTGTACCGTGTGTACAGAGGCTTTGGGGTGAAGTGTGGAGCAGTTCGTTCAGTGTTGCCTTGCGTCCACAGAGACCGTAGGGACTTTAGGGACAGGGAGTCCAGGACGTCCACCTCGACTCTCGATCTCACACGGCTCCTGAGATCTGTGTGGAGCAGATTCCATCACCGTGTTATCAGTGTCTGGCGCTAGCCAAAACCAGACTCTTCCTTCTTTTCTTTTTTTCTTCTTCTTTTTTTCCTCGCTTTATCTTCTCTGTCTCCCTGAACTTGACCAGAGATTCGGCGTGGAGTCAAT
>JABMCL010003330.1:280000-287500 GCA_018857735.1 Alviniconcha marisindica
CCCCTATGTTTATAGAAGATCAAATGGTGAAGAACTAATATTTTAGGCCACAACTGCTGTATTTATTCTCATAAATCACAAACAAGAGAACCAAAATCCCAAGTATTAGGAATACTAGCTCTCTATCAACTGTATGCTTGATGAACGTAAACTCTGTGTAGTAGTTGGCAATGATTTTGTAAGCACATGAAATCTGAAAGTGTGAAATAGGTGAGGTTTTGGAACAGCGCCGTGTGTTTGGCTCCATGAGATCAGCAACACTCACATTGCAGTGTAAATTTACAGCGAACCAGCATCCAGTTAGCATGGGGTGCGGGTGGGGGGGGGGGGGGGAGTGCGGATAAGAAAGAAAAAAAGAAAGGAAAATGGGGCAAGCGTTTGCTCATTTCGTGATCTCGACACAAACTCCGTCCTCGTGCGTGCGTGCGTGCGTGCGTGCGTGCGTGCGTGCGTGCGTGTGTGTGTGTGTGTGTGTGTGTGCGTGCGTGCGTGTGTGTGTGTGTGTGTGTGGTGTGTGTGTGTGTGTGTGTGTGTGTGTGTGTGTGCGTGTGTGTGTATCATGTATGAAGATCAGTGACATTTGACGCCCAAGACAACTTCCTTGCATAAGATAGGCTACTTGTTAATTCGAAACTTTTTGTGTTTTAAATCCGAGCTGCACGGTAATCAGATGTTTCACACTATTGTCACATCTCTATTCCAGCATGTGTTACAGTGTGAGTGACCTGAGCAAAAATGGCAGATGTTTAGGGATGAGGTCGATATTCTTTTTCGGTGAACGACGCTTCAAAATGAAACCCGGTTGTGATCCTCGAGTGAAATTGGTTGCACGTGGACATAGTTGATAAAACTGAATGTGCAGAGAATGTATTTTGCGCCTTTGTGGGTACGCCTGTTGCATTGTGTGTGTTTTTGGTGTGTGTGTGTGTGTGTGTGTGGTTGTGTGTGTGGTTGTTGTTTTTTGCACTTGGCCCATATTGTGTTGATTGATTTACGAGCAGACGTGCCTGGGTCTTGTCCCTCCTCCTCCACCTTGCTCCTTCTTTTCAATCTTCACCCTTCTCTGTGCTGTTTTCTTTTTTCTCTTGGTCACATAGTCTCCGTTCGAAGAGGCTGCTGATCGTTCTTAACTTGATTCAACAGAGAGAGAGAGAGACTGCTGTGATCCAGTGTGAGTGTTATTCTGTGTGTGAAAAATTCCTTTTGCAATGCAAAATGGGCTGTTTTTCTGTCTCGAAATTGTGTAGGTGATTCTGTTTCATGGGTATGGTAGTTCAGTGAGATAACTCCAGACTGGATGCTCTTGCAGTTTTCGTCACGATCATTACGAGTTCAGTATGACACCGGGAAAGCAAAAGCTCTGTTTTTCTTTTTATGCTGAAGTTACTATCCCATGAGTTTCACTGAATGTTGTTATATTATACACATCTGAGCTTGAGGTTTCTTTCCCGTTCCTGACCCTGAACAAGCCGGAAGGAATAATATTATCCGTGGAAGAATGGAAGGTAGGTCTGTCTCCTTGCTGCTTCACGCGAAACTGTAATTGATCAGTGTTAGTTTGTCCGGCAGGGTTATTAAAGCCACTGGTACTACCTCATTTTTGCACCCCCCCCCCAGTGATGTCGGTTCGCTCAAGCGCAGTAATCCTCTGCACGTGTTAAGCTAATGTCGCTGGTCGCCGCGGCCAGTAGACAGCAGTATCGCCAGAGCGGGTCGCGGCTGAAGCGAACTGACCAGAAAATCGTCCTGCCAATATTGGCGTGGCTCTCATCGGGTAGGTAGTCCACAGGCCATCCACCTCTAATGTCTAAACGGAATTTGAAGCTAGAATTCCCACATTGTGCGCTCGACCGGAAGCACCTCAGCCTTCGCCATGGTTTGTTTTCTCCTGCGTCTAAAGCGACTTGTTCCGCAAACGTGAGACTGTTGAACTATTTTCCTAGTCATAGCTTGGCTTCCCGTCTGTTCGTAGGCAGCTTAGGGCTACGTCTTTTGGCAAAACAAACAAAACCCCAACAAACAACAAACAAACAAAACCCCAACAAAAACAAACTTTACGTTCGAGGTTTCTGGGATAGGGATAAAAGAATTGAGTGTTTCGGCTTTATTGCACGATGATAAACTATAACGATCGACAGTACTGAGTCTTTCGATACTTTTGTAAATATAAAAGAATGACTGAAGTACATCAACAGTTCTGTGACTGTGACCTAATTAAAGGGAGACAATTGACGTGCTTCGTGAGCATTATTTAATGTTGGCAGTTTGCCAGATGTTTGTTACCCAGCCTGTGTGTACGTGTGTGCACTTAGAATTGTCTCTCCGGACAAGATTTTGCACTGTAAAACTTTTTTCTTTTTTTATCATTATTAGTGACCAAGGCCATTCCAGAAGCTTTCTGTTGGGTCCCATGACCATAATAATGACCATTTAGCACCCCAAGCCTGTAATACTAATAGCAATAAGCGATTACAAATTCTTTGACACATGTATCCATACATGTGCATATATTTCGACGACAAAGGTTCAGATGCACAGACACATGCACCCCGCCCCCGTCCCCTCCTCCCCGGCCCCACCACACACACTCTCTCTCTCTCTCTCTCTCTCTCTCTCTCTTCCTTTTCTCTCTCTGTGAAGAAAAGCTTTGTGAAGAGGGAAAGAGTTTGAAGGAAGATTGGAAAGAACTGACTGAGGTCAGGAGGGACAAAGACAGGGAGCATGTTCCAGGTGGCGGGTGCATGGCCTATGTCCAAGGTCCGCAGATGGGGACCTTTGAAGGCGTAATAACATTTCCCAGTGTAAGTCGACGAAGCAATTGTTCTTCTTGTTACGTTCCCACGCCGTAGTTTCCTTTTCTTTCTGTCTTTTCTCACCATTTTTTTTCCTTTCTTTCCCTCTGGTCTGGAACTGCGGTGACATTCATAGTCAGTTCAGAGCATGAACCATTGAAAGGGACGGTGCCAGAATCAATTTGGCGACGACCACGGCGGAGACCGCGAGGCTCTTACTGGGGCCTGCCATGAATATTGGATCGCCCGAGTCGCCTGTTCTTCTCGCGGTGGCTCCAGTAATTGGGTTTCAGTCTTACCTTCACCCAGCTCTCAGCCAGTCGGACTTTCCGCTCTGCAGGACGGGAAAGGGGGGGGGGGGGGGGGGGGGGCGGACACGCTCGAGCAAAGGGTCTCAGCAGACCCCAAGAATCGGTTTACGCGATGAAAGCGAAAGCGAGGCTTGGAGTCTGGGGCTAAAGCTGCCCATACTGGTGACCTCGAGGGTGCCGTCGGTAACTTTGCGGAGTATATTATGGACTGACGTTTGTGATTGGATGGAAGGGTGGAGTGTCGCTGTCTGTATCGTAATTGGATGGAGGAGGGGAGTGGGGGGGGGGGCCGTCTCGATGGTAAGTGTTGTGCCTCGTTCTGTCTCAGTTAATCACCATTTTGCATGCTGGCAGAAAAGTGTAACACGAGAATGACGGCTGCTGTTTTCTCAAGAAACGATAAACGGATCATGACAATAAACAGACAATGACAACAAAAGGATGATGGAAGGCGACCCGAGTACAGTACCGTTCTAAGGTGGAGAACACGCACTGGATAAATTCAGACCATCCGAGTTGGCGAACACGCACTGGATAAGCTCAAACCACCCGATTTTCCAAGCACGCACTGGATAAACTCAAGCTATTGGAGTTTGCGAACACGCACTGGATAAACTCAAACGGTCCGAGTTTGCGAGCACGCACTGGATAAACTCAAACTACTGGAGTTTCCAAACACGCACTGGATAAACTCAAGCTGTTGGAGTTGCAGAGCACGCACTGGATAAACTCAAGCTATTGGAGTTGCCGAGCACGTACTAGATAAACTCAAGCTATTGGAGTTGCAGAGCACACACTGGATTATCTCAAGCTATTGGAGTTTGCGAACAGTTTCGTGTTAAAGTAGGCAGTGTAACAACTAGAGCTCTCGGTACAGTGTTCTTGCGTCTCTCTGACCCAGAGTACGTCGTGCGGAAGTGCTCTCGCGTGTTTTTGTTTTCAGTAATTCTGTGTATTAAGCAGCTGCTTGGTCCTTGGAGAAGAAAGTGCTTTTTTTCCACGCAGGTGAACTGATAAAAAGAAGACTGACTGACAAATGGAAATCGTAATCCTGACGTGCCAGACTCAGTCAGCCAGATCCTGAGTTTCTAGTTCACCATCGAATTGGTCTCTATGCAGTCGCAGTTTTTGTTGTTGTTGTTTGGCGGGAGGGGTTTGGGTGGGGGAGGGAAGGGTGATCCCACCCAGAGGGTCGTTCTTTATGTAAAATTTGAAAAGCAGTGGGGGAAAGAGGGGAAGAGAGAGAGAGAAAGGGCGATCCGACCTATAGGGTCGTTCTTTATGGGGGGGGGGGGGACCGAGGTCCCGAGAAATCGGGGGTGAAGGAAACTATAGCGACGCTACACAGTCACCACCAGAATGATTTTTGCATTAAGACGGGCAACGGTGTGAGAGTCATTTTAACGTTTCGTTAATCTTGGGGAGCTTAGTCACAAGACAGTGTCCTATGAAGCACATCGTTGGAAGAGAAAGGCTGGCCGGCCGGGAAGGAATGGAACCGGGGTACGTCTGCATACTGGCTGAACGCCGTGTGCCACTTAGACGCCTTGCCACAAACTAGGCCAAACCGGTTCACCAACAGCGTTGCGAAGAACACACACACACACACACACACACACACACACACACACACACACACACCAGCCGTAAACTCCTAAACTCCTTACGATAACTGGGCCAAACCGGCTTGCGTTGGCCAAAAAAACAAACAGCCGTAGACTCTTTACCACAACTAATTGCGTTCCGAAAACACACACACCAAAAAACCCAACAAAACAGCCGTAAACTCCCCCACCACCCCCATCCCACCCCCTTGCTGCCAACGAGCGAAAGATGGGTGTTCTGGATGGCAGCCAGGCCAGCCGCAGCATCATTTCAGTTTTCAACTGGCAAATAAGGACTTCAAGGCGCGGGGGGGGGGGGGGGGCTGGCGGGGCAGTTGAAATTTCCACGGGCCGACATGCTCCTTTGACTTCCGGGGGCGACCTTCGTGGCTGCCGGCAGCGGGAGGCGCAGCGCCGGGGGACCTTCATGCCCCGGCCCTCCAACAATCCCAACACCGTCACCTCCGCGCTCCTCTGGGCGGCAAAAGGCCAGGCCGGAGGACGTTGGGATGTAACGGCTTTTAACGAGTGAAAGGTGGAGGGAGCAAAAAAAGAAGAGGAAAAGATGAATGGAGGGCGCAGGAAGGGGAAGAGAGAGGGTTGAGGGGAGAGAGAGAGGGAGAACTCGACAGCTTTATTTTCCAAGGATTGTCGGTTTAGGTTCATTTGTAACAACTAGTCTTTTTTGAAGTATTACTGAGAGAGAGAGAGAGAGAGAGAGAGAGAGAGAGAGAGAGAGAGAGAGAGAGAGAGAGAGAGAGAGAGAGAGTTTCTGTGATGGGGTATCCCGGCCGGACTCAGGAGTTAAGGCCTTTCCGCTGAGATACCGGAGCTATCAAAGTTACTTTCCTGATGCGTGGAGTAGGTCATATAATACCGTGGAGTAGGTCATATAATACCTTCCTATGCTTTGCCTGCTGCCTGGATATTTGTCTTCCTGATTTCTGCCGTTCCAGTTCGTTTTTCAGCTTGATTTTGTTTCCCAATCCACGTCAGACACACAGAGTGGTTTCTTCTCTGCTCGCTTTATATATCAACAAAGTGGAACTGTGTGGGTTTTTTAAGCCACCTCTGACATGCAAAGTGAAGTGTGTTTTGCATCAAGCTTGTCCTTGTGGCCTGATGAATTTTAATTCGCCCTCTCTTGCTGATGACAAACTTGAAGAAGGAGTCATAAATAATTGTAATGGAGTTTTGATGAAGAGCGCGTTGAACCAGGCTTCTCTTTGTGACGTGATGAACGTCACCAGGCTTTACATTGTGACGTTATTGATGACAAGTGTGAAGATGGAGTCATAAATTATTCTAATTGGGTTTTGGTGAAGAATACGTTAAAGCAGCTCAGGAGTCATAAATTATTGTAATGGGGATTTGGTGAAAAATGCGTTTAAGCAGCTCATTGTGTGAATTTTCAGACGTTTTATGTTTTGCCTGCGTATGGGGAGTATTATTTATATTATGTTAAAGATTACTTTACAGGTTATAATGTATATATTTGGCTTGTTGGACAAGAGCTAGTAAAGCGCGGTGTGCTCACGCCGGTCGATGAGATACTGCGCTACAAAATTCGTAGTCATCAAGAATGTGTAATCGAACATCAGCTAGGCTATAGCAAAGCAAAGATAGTTATTGGAGAAACACGCACACACACACACACACACACACACACACACACACACACACACACACACACACACACACAGGCAGGAGCACACGCGCACACATATGTCGTGCCCCCCCGCCCCGCCCCCCGCCAAAAAAAAAAAAAACTTTAGAAAATCTGGCAAGTAAAAAATCAACAGAGAATCGGAGAATCAACTAGCAAGGGAGATAAATAGCGCTCGGCAGACGTCACACGAACTCAAGAATGACCGGCGTCGCCAACGGTAGCTCTCACTCAGCATGCGGGTAATTATGCAAGGTACGTGTACCATGTATTCACTCCACCAAAGGTACAGTCACAGTCAGTAGACGTCTTGTGCTGACATACCGCTCTGTATATTTTGCCTTTGTCATATTCCAGAGAGATGCATTGGGGAGAGAGGTGGAGGGGAGTTGGGGAGAGATTAAGTGGCTGGAATCTTGGCTCCTCTTTCACGAACAAACGAAGATGGCCTGTTGACATTTGATGTGTGATCTGAGGCTTGCCGTTGGCGTGTGCTCGTGGCAGTCGCGGCTCCCCTTGTGTCAGGCTGTGAAAACTGAAAGTAACTGCCTCTGACGTCCCTCGTCTGTGTAGCTTTGCTCAGGGACAACCGTTTCTAAGTCCTGCCGCTCCTGACTTTGTTTTTACAGCTCTTCGGTTGTGTTTTCGCGTCCCCCATGACGACAGGATGGGCTATTTAATGGAAAGGACAACAAAACACACAAAAAGAGAAAGGGGGGGGGTTAAAACATAGTTTTAGTTTTTGTTTTGTATTGTTTTTATTTCTGCGAAACCAAATGTTGATTATCGATTTCAGCTACTTGATCCTAGAGACAGTCTGCCTAGAGCAAACAACACCATGAGCTGAAAATGGAATACATTATTTTGTATGTATGCATTGTATACATTTACAGAAAAACTCGTTTTCAAGGCACACAAACGTGATTATGTGTAGCCTCTTCTGCAAGCTCTTCACTGGTTACCGGTCCAAGCCAGAATAGACTACAAATTGTCAACTGTCTGTCACAACTTCTCCTGCCTTGTTCTGTGACTTTCTTACCGTGTACACCTCTTCCAAGCAGCATCGTTCTTCTGCGGACACACGCATACTTCGTATCCCCCATGTTAGAACAAAAACCTTAGGCCAC
>JABMCL010003330.1:295000-310000 GCA_018857735.1 Alviniconcha marisindica
CCTGATTGTCCTTCTAGAGCTGACCAGCTGGACGTGGTGGTCAGCTGTCTGTGACTTCAGGACAGTCCGCAGCGGCGAGTTGCATCATCGAAAATTCTGTCCGCTCTGTGGTTTCGCCGGACAACGTAGGCCGTGGTGCGGTCACGGTCTCCCGCATGTGAGCCGGTTTGACCTAGCGGTAAGGCGCCAGGCTGGAAAGCAGAAGGACCTCGGTTCGATTCCCCGTTACGTTTCCGCTTCCCTTTCTTTTCAGAAGAGAAGTTGTGCTTTATGGACAGTCTTGTGACTTTGCCCTCACAATTGATGAAATATTAAAATGGCCTACACCGCTGCCCATCTTTAATGATCTTAACGCAGAAATCATTTTGGTGGTGGCAGCTTAGCGACAGGTATAGTCTCCCTCTGCCCTACTTCCTGGGATCTCGTTCCCCGCCTGTATCTCTTCGGAGACAACTCGGCATCAAACAAGTTTAACCATTGACGGTCTTTTTATTTTTGCTTTTTTATTTTTGCTTTGTTTGTTTGATTTTTGTACATGTACCTTAACCTTCGGCTGTAGGATATTTGTCGGGCTTCCCGTTCATTTGCATACTTGGGCCTAATACTAACGCGTGCTACTTCGAGAACGCTTGGAGTTATTAGCTTAAAGAGGGGGACGGGGAAGTGGCGGGTGGGGTTTGGGGGGGGGGAGCAGGAAAGAAGAAGAAAAGCAAGAAGCAATACTCGAGCTTCGTGCCCATGAATGAGTCTCTATCGCTGCTGTGTGTAAGTTATAATTTGCCTGTCTGATTATTTGCACCTCTCTTTCTCCCTCTCTGGCCTGATTATCTGCATCTGTCTGTCTGTGTCTCTGTCTCTGTCTCTGTCTCTGTCTCTCTCTCTCTCTCTCTCTCTCTCTCTCTCTCTCTCTCTCTCTCTCTCTCTCTCCCCCCCCCCCTCTCTGAAATAGAAAACAGAAACCAAGTGTGTCGCCCCAGCAAGTACAAGCGACTCAAACCACACAAAGCTAGACAGCAAGGAAGGTACAGGGGACAGTATTTCGCAACGAACAGATGGTTCTTCGGAACGGTTTTCAGTGCACAAGTTGTTGACTGAATGTGTCTAATTTCAAGGCAGAGAATTTCACATTGAAAGAGCAGCATAGGAACAAGATGTTTTGGTCTTAACATGTGGAATGTGTAGCGTTGTTGAGTCAGAGGAGGAGCGGGACTGTCTTGATGGAAAGTACACACGCGGAGGTCAGGCAGAGAAACAGGGGCTGTATCGGAGAAAAGGGGCTGACAAAGTGTTGACAACGTATACTCAATACGCACGTGCGTGGATAGGCATATAAAGAGTTTTTGCGAACTCTTATTCCCTCCCTCCCTCCAGCTTATTTTGTCTCTGTCTGTCTGTCTGTCTGTCTGTCTGTCTGTCTGTCTGTCTGTCTCTCTCTCTCTCTCTCTCTCTCTCTCTCTCTCTCTCTCTCCTCCCCCCCCCCCCCACACACACACACACACTCCCCCCTCATCTAACTGTCTGTCTCTGTCTCTCTCCTTCTCTCTGTCTCCCGCCGCCCCCCCCCCACCCACCACTCTACCCCTCTGCCTCTCTCTGTCTCTCTCCCTGTCTCTCTCTATCTCGCACCCCCCACTCTACCCCTCTATCTGTCTCTCTCCCTGTATCTCTGTCTGTCCGTCTCCTAATGTAATATTAGATATGGACTGCCGTGAACTGAATCGAATAGATCTTATCTTTTGATATAAAAAGTGCAAACTCTGATTATCGATTCCCTCGGCGTGCGCTTCCATCAACAGTGTCCCGTGTACTTTATTTATCGCACCGTCTCATAACAGTTTACCGGCACCCTTGACACAGAGAAAAAAGTTACCGTCCCTGCGTTCCACCTCATGAAATATACACGCTGCCCTGGAGACCCACAGATCATCAAGACTGCACGAGACCGGAGTAACCGGCTGCCTCCTTTTATTTCGTTTGGAAAGTCCACACACTATCACCACTTGTCCCTCTGCCTTTTGCTGCAGTAGCACAGACAGTGGTGCTGGCGAAGTAGTTTGTCAGCTGGTCTGTTGTTATAAAACAGTGATTTCAAGTTCCCGTTTTCTTCTTCCTTTCATCGGTAAGTAATGATTTGAGGTTCCGGTTTCTTCTTTCTTTTGATCGGCCAGTAATGATTTGAGGTTCCGGTTTCTTCCTTCTTTTGATCGGTAAGTAATGATTTGAGGTTCCAGTTTTCTTTTTCCCTTCGACGGCCAGTAATGATTTGAGGTTCCGGTTTTCTTTTACCTTTTGATCGGCCGGTAATGATTTGAGGTTTCGGTTTTCTTCTTCCCTTCGTCGGCCAGTAATGATTTGAGGTTTCGGTTTTCTTCTTCCCTTCGACGGCCAGTAATGATTTGAGGTTTCGGTTTTCTTCTTCCCTTCGACGGCCAGTAATGATATGAGGTTCCGGTTGTTGTTTTTTCCTTTTGATCGGCCAGTAATGATCTGAGGTTTCGGTTTTCTTCTTCCCTTCGTCGGCCAGTAATGATTTGAGGTTCCGGTTTTCTTTCTTTTGATCGGCCAGTAATGATTTGAGGTTCCGGTTTTCTTCTTTTGATCGGCCAGTAATGATTTGAGGTTCCGGTTTTCTTCTTTCTTTTGATCGGCCAGTAATGATTTGAAGTTCCGGTTTTCTTCTTTTGATCGGCCAGTAATGATTTGAGGTTTAGGATTTCTTCTTCCTTTTTCATCGGCCAATAATGATTTGAGGTTTAGGATTACTTCTTCCTTTTTCATCGGCCAGTAATGATTTGAGGTTCCGGTTTTCTTCTTTTTTCATCGGTAAGTAATGATTTGAGTCTCCGGTTTTATTCTTCCTTTCATCGGCCGCAGTCAGTCGGCTATAGGGAGATCTGCATTATCTACAGTTATTGTATAGTGTGTGTGTGTGTGTGTGTGTGTGTGTGTGTGTGTGTGTGTGTGTGCGTGCGTGCGTGCGTGCGTGCGTGCGTGCGTGCGTGCGTGCGTGCGTGCGTGCGTGCGTGCGTGTGTGTGTGTGGACGGTAGATGAGACGGTCTGAATACATTATCTGAAGCGTATGCGTCCAGTTGCAGTATACCTATAAGCACACTGTATAGAGAGACACTGTGGAGGGAGGGAGGGGGATGCCTGCGTGATCGTTCATAAGTCAGAACAGTTTTATTTCATCTAAATCCGAGAAGGATGAGATGATGTGAGAGCTAATGCGCGGGAACGACACCGTTAGCATGCCCTTGGTCATGACGGGACGTACGTGCTGGTACTCTGGATTATTGAAAGCGGGACGTACGTGCTGGTACTCTGGATTATTGAAAGTCAGTTGTGGTTTGTTTTTATCCCAAAGCTGGTTATCGATTCTTTTCGCTTTTTTTTAAATTAATTTTTTTAAATAATTTATTTAGTTAGTTAATTAGTGTGTGTGTGTGTGTGTGTGTGTGTGTGTGTGTGTGTGTGTGTGTGTGTGTGTGTGTGTCTGTCTGTCTGTCTGTCTGTCTGTCTGTCTGCCTGTCTGTGCGTACGTGCGTGCGTGTGTTTCCGCAAATTACCAAATTGCAGTATACCTACAAGCACACTATATAGACAGACACCGGAGGGAGAGGCCTGCGTGCTTTTACATAAATCAGAACAGTATGATACATGTAATATCAGAGTTAATGCCGTGTAGTGTCTACCCCTGAGGGTGTCCTCGTGGACAGCCAGACATATTTATGGAGGCTGCGGGCAGCTTGACAGACTTGTGTTGACCGAGTGGATCGTCGTCAGCTTGTTCTTAATTGCCACGGTGGTGAGCCAGTCTAGCCCCCGTCTCACAGTGTTCTATGCCACGGTGGTGAGCCAGTCTAGCCCCCGTCTCACAGTGTTCTATGCCACGGTGGTGAGCCAGTCTAGCCCCCGTCTCACAGTGTTCTATGCCACGGGGGTGAGCCAGCCTAGCCCCCTCTCACAGTGTTCTATGTCGCGGTGGTGAGCCAGGCTATCCCCGTCTTACAGTGTTCTATGTCACGGTGGTGAGCCAGACTAGCCTCCCTCTCACAGTGTTCTATGCCACGGTGGTGAGCCAGGCTAGCCCCCTCTCACAGTTCTGTGTCACGGTGTTGAGCCAGTCTAGCCCCATCTCACAGTTCCGTGTCACGGTGGTGGGCCAGACTAGCCCCCCCCCCCCCCCCCACACACACACACACACCCTCACAGTGTTCTATGCCACGGCGGTGAGCCAGACTAGCCCCTACTGGTGAACACTGTGCTTGAGACGAGAAGTGGGTTGGTCGTCACGGCATGCAGCAGGAATATTAAGGGGATGTTGCCTTCCATCTGGCTCGTCCAACCTGGATTTGAAAACTGACCAGCGGGATTGGTTTTTGTGTTACGCGAGCGCTCGAGCGCGCACTCTCACACACACACACCACACACACACACACACACACACACACACACACGACAAATGTAATTCTCTTTCGAAGCATCAAAAAAAAAAAAAAAAAAGTGGGGGGGGGGAGGGGTTGGGGGGAATCTCACCTTCATCAGAGAACGTGCGCCGGCTATTACTTATTGCGATGGTTTAGTTTAAGCAACATTTATTTACGTTCGTGAAAATATGGGAGGGGGGGGGGGGGGGGGGAAAAAAATGAGCATTATTGATTAAACAAGCTAAGCTTATAGTAAACCACCGGTCTTTAGTGCTGTTAGTGTGCTTTATCTCCCAGGCCAAAGGGAACATCCGCTCTTCGGGCTTTTCCGCACGAAATTTTATTACGCTCTGGTTGGCTGAGGCCGGTCGGGTGATTGACAGTCCGGGACCGTGTCTCCGGTGGAGACCCTGCGGAACTAATGTCCTGTGGCGCCACTATATCATGGCGGCATGCGGTCGGGGGCCTCCTCAGCATATATGATTATGTATAATTGTGGACAGAGTCAACGCTGCCTTCAGAACTGTCGATCCGGCGAGCTACTTTGAAGTAAAACCTACTTCACTGTGAAACCGCCCTGGTATGTGAAACTGTTATCTGCGCCACTGGAATTTGGTCGGGGAGTACTTCATTCAGTCTTCAGTCGAAAACCAGTTTTCTTAGGATTTTGTTTTTCAGTGCTTTTATGATTGTCTGTGGTTTGTTTTGCCATGGTTTGTTTGTTTGTTTGTTTTTGTCTCGTATTAATTTTATTTGTAATTGACTGAATATTTCAGTACCATGTTTTCGTGGTTTCAAACTAACAAATACCAACAAATACAAGTAAATCTTTTTTTTCTTTTTTTTCTTTTTTTTTAAACTGGGACTTCCGAATCTTGCATGACTAATTCAGAAGAAAAAAAGGTATAGGGTATTATTCCTCGCACAAACACATACGTAACGCACACTCACGCGCACACACACACACATAAGGAGTTCCAGCAGAAGATACAAACACATAAAAGATTCAAAAGAACGCTTATTTATGACATATGACAGTTAAACGGTAAAACAAAACTCTCTCTCTCTCTCTTCTTCAAAATAAATTTTTGGGTTTTCGAATTCTCTCTCTCTCTCTCTTCTCTCTCTCTCTCTCTCTCTCTCTCTCTCTCTCTCTCTCTCTCTCTCTCTCTCTCTCCACACACCACATAGCTGAGTTTGTTTTCTTCTGTTTTTTAACGCAGTCACTGGAAGCGTCCTGTTCCACATTCCGCTCTGTGTCGTGAACTTTAGAGGGCCTTGCCATGGCAGTTCCACAGGAATGCTCCTTGTTAGTTGCCATTGTGAATTGTGGAGGGGACTGTCCTTTTCATGGTTATATGTTTTTCTTCCTCCCTCCGCTGGGAATGTGGAGATGAGGGCGGGGCACTTACCGGATGTAAGATGCTGCACTGCCAGCTTCTTCGCTAGACAGTCTCCCGTCGTTCCCCTGCTGGTGTCGCTGAAATAATCTCGCCTACTTCATGAAAGCCCTGTTCCCTCGCTTCATTTTCCGGTTCGCTGGATTTAATTCCCTTTTGTGTGGTGCTGACAAGTGGAGACGTGGCGTAAGTGCCAGCTTGGTGTGTGGGACGCCGGTGTTGTGTTTGTGGAGAGCAAAGAAGCGAGCATTGCACTCAGTGGGCAGACGTGTACGAACATCCACCAGTTACCTTTATTCTCTTTTCGCAGTCGCCCCCGCCCCCCCCCCCCCCCCGTGGTTTGGTACGCGGACGCAGAAATCAAGGTCCCATCCTCAGAGAACTCAGAGGTATCCACGGCAGCCTTTTTGTATCCTGGGATAGGTCAGGTTGTAGCTTTGCCTGTTGCCGGTTAATTAGTGTGTGTGTGTGTGTGTGTGTGTGTGTGTGTCTGTGTGTGTGTGTGTGTGTCTGTCTGTCTGTCTGTCTGTCTGTCTGTCTGTCTGCCGGCTCACTCAACTGCATTTTCATTCACTTCATTTGCCTTCCAAGTCATCTGTAAACATATGTGTGTAAGGGAGGGGGTTGGGGTGGGGGGGTCGGGGGGGGAGAGATATGTCATAACAGTGAATCGGACATGGACAGTTTGTAATGGCGCCGTCGATCACCTGGCGGAGGGAGACGTAGAAAGAAGAGGCACTCGACGATCTTCCTTTAAAGGACGAGAAAGGGTCGTGTTCACCATACGGTCATTGGAAGTATTTCAGAAGCAACGCTGGAAAACGTCTGACAGACGGGATGGAGCACATAATTATGGGCTTGCCATGGATACCATATTTAACTGACATGAACTAATAATCAAGAATCAGCCGACCTCCTTAGTTTTAACATCGGAACGAAACACTGTCTGCGATGGTCTGGGTGAACCTTTCCACCGTCCCAAAGTAGGCCTGTTGTACGTTGGTGACTCTCGGCGGCTGTGTCTATAAATACAGATGCGTGTGGCAGCGTCGTTAGTTTATTATCAGGATTGGCCGGCGGAATAAAACAGGACACCGAGCTAGTCGTACGAGTGATTGCAGGTTCGCCTGTTTTGTGCCGGCAGAATGCCAGTGGGCTCCAGATCAAAATATGTCATCTGTGATTGCGTGTTATAGCAGAGAGTCAGGCATACGTGTAATATGATGCGTTTTCTCGCTACAGCGGAACCTCTGGAATACATATGCGCCATTTCTTTTGCTTGTAATTAAGTGAAATGTAGGCACTGAGATAGGCTTAGTGTTGACAGCAAGTTTTTGGCTTGGTTGCGGATGCTGTTGACTGTGTTGTGCCCAGAACTATTAGCCTCCGTTTTGCTTGTGGTTTGGTGACTCGCTTGGAACTGATGTCGAAGAATTGTGAATGTGTGATTCGTCCAGAGGTAACCCTGTGGGCTTGACGGAACGTTCAAATCCAAGAACAACGCTACATCCGGTCGCGTTGCCTGATAACGTTTGAAATAATGGCGATTTCACAAGAGCAATTTCCCGCTCTCGGGTAGACCAGTCGTGATGTGTGGGTAGATCAGTGCGAATCCATTTTGAGAGCCGGTTTGGCCTAGAGGTAAGGCGGTAGGCTGGTAAGCAGAGCGACCTCGGTTCAATACTGCTTCGGCTCTCCTTTCTCTTCAAAAAGGTTGTGGTTTGTGGACACTGTCTTTTGACTTCGTCCATCACTTCCTACTGAAACATTAAAATGGCTCTCATCGCTGCCCATCTTAATGCAGAAATGATTCTGGTGGTGACAGTGTAGCGATAGGTATATAATCTCCCTCTCCCCCCACCTCCATACCCCCTTCCCCCCTTCTCCCCGTCCCTAATAAGCCTTGTGGTTTCTGTGGACGTTAAGCACCATGTTTACTTGAATCCATTTTCCAGTGCTGACATGCCATTACAGAGAGGTGTGTGTCGGGAGGGGGGGGGGGGGGACTTTAAAGGATAGGGGAGGAGTGGGTCATGAATCATTTTCTTTTCTTTTGTTGCTGTTGTTGTTGTTGTTGTTTTTGTTAATGTTGTTTCGTTTTGCTAGGCACACCAGTGTGGGGCTTTTATTCTTTAAGCATGCGTCCGCCCATCATTACAGTAGAGCCATACCGCTTGGCGTGGTTCTAGTCATGTCACGTTCACTGCATTCGATGGTACTGAATAATGGATAGATCTGGTGGCTGTTATAGAATACAAGTTTTACACAAACACATACAAAAGACAAAACCTGAAAAAGAAGGGGGGGCACATAAAATATAATAGAACAAACAATGAGAGAGAGAGAGGGGTGGGGGCTGGGGGGAGAGAGAGAGAACACACACACACACAGAAAAAGATAACAGCCAGACAAATTGAACATAATAAATGGGCTGAGAGAAGCGATGCACTTTATGCATTGAGGGGGAGGGGGGGTGGGGGGGGGGTCATGAATCTTTGATGTGTAACGTTACTGCTAGTGTGCATTTTTTGAACAACAACAAAAAAGAAAAGAAAAAAGAAACCCCGCTGAAGAGAAGCCAACCGAAACGTTAAGTGGACTGACTACTCCCAGTTTATGATTGAGCAAATCTCTTTTCTTCTGCGCTTCCGACTGATCCCTGTTGTTTTCAGTGTTCGTGGTCTTGTGTCAAGTAAGAGACCGCGAAGTTGTATGTTGAATCCTATCGATTGTATGTTGGACTTAATCGATTTTCTTTTCCTTGTTGCAGGTGCATGGGTGTGGATTTTGATGACAGATTCATGGTTATGACCTGAGGCAGAGAACTCGCATGTGCCTAACACATCTGTGATATTTCGTCTCGCTGTTTTGCTTGTGGTATGTAGACAAAACTGTCCGTGTGCGTGTCACTGTCTCTGACGCAACCTCTGACTCTGTGTGTGCGTGTGTGTGTGTGTGTGTGTGTGTGTGTGTGTGTGTGTGTGTGTGTGTGTGTGTGTGTGTTCTGTCTGTCTGTCTGTCTGTCTGTCTGTCTGTCTGTCTGTCTGTCTGTTCTTCTCTCTCTCTCTCTCTCTCTCTCTCTCTCTCTCTCTCTCTCTCTCTCTCTCTCTCTCTCTCTCTCTCTCTCTCTCTCTCTCTCAGTATTCTCTCTCCGTCTGTCTCTTTCTCGGCCCTCTGCCAGACAGTCAACCTGCAGAACTGTCTGTCTCGTCTCTCACACACACTTACACAAACACACACACACACTATGTTTTTGCCGTGCTATTATACTGGAGAAGATGATGGTAAGTACATTATTAGACACTAACGAATGAGGTACAATGCATGATCAATGTTGTTAGCACCTCCGCCACAGACGCTGCTGGCTCGGGTTTAATCCTCACCGGAGTTGTAAACGAGCTCTTTTTTGCCCCGCCCCCCCCCCCCCCTTCTCTCTCTCTCTCTCTTCTTATCTGCACACGTAAGGACATCGGTAATGGAGATAGACGAACTGGAGGATGTGACGTGAAACGTGTTACTGTCATGTGTGTGTGTGTGTGTGTGTGTGTGTGTGTGTGTGTGTGTGTGTGTGTGTGTGTGTGTGAGATAGAGGGAGAGAGGCCTGAAATAGAGTCGCTCGCACTTCAAAAATGCAATTCCTTCCATGCGCGCACGTATCCCCCCCCCCCCCAACGTCCACGCACGCACACATAGTCACACACACACACACACGGCGCGCGCGCTTTTAAAGTTTGATATTTTTTTTACCGTGCTCTCATATTGGAGAAGATGATGGTAAGTACATTATTAGACACTAACGAATGAGGTACAATGCATGATCAATGTTGTTAGCACCTCCGCCACAGACGCTGCGGGCTTGGTTTAATCCTCACCCGAGGTGTAAACGAGCACTTTGTGTGTGTGTGTGTGTGTGTGTGTGTGTGTGTGTGTGTGTGTGTGTGTGTGTGTGTGTGTGTGTGCGCACGCACGCACTCACGCGTGAGACAGAGGGAGAGAGGACTCGAAATAGAGTCGCTCGCACTGCGAACATATAATTCCTCCCACGCGCGCACACCCCATGTCCCCCCCCCCCCCCGCCCCCCCCCCCCCCACTCCACCACGCATAGTCACGCGCGCGCGCACACACACACACACACGCACGCACGCGCGCACATAACTACACACACACACATGTATGCACTCACGCACGCACGCACACACACACACACACACACACACACACACACACACACACACACACAACACACACACACACACACACACACACACACACACACACACACACACACACACAGTGCAGCGTGTTCCGCTGAAGATGCCCGACAGACGACATGTAAAATAAGCTTGCCAAGATCCGATAGCAGAAATTCATTCACAGATCCCTGGCGACCAGACCTGCTTTCCTGTCTCTACTGTGAGCACGTGCAACTGGTTGATCATTTCCACAACGGCCCGCTGTTCTCGGCTTGCCGCCTCCACACCCGGCCACAGTCGGTCTGACAATCGATGGCAAAAGGAAGTGATAATGGAGACGCTGCTGTTTTTTGGCACCTTTATTATCCAGAAAGATGCAATCGTATGACGTGAGCGAGAGAGAAATGATGTGGCGAAAATGGAGGCTGAAATTGAAAAAGCAGGTCTGTTGGGGATAAGGGTTCTGCGGCACAAAAGTGCGCGCCTCAGAGGTGACGACTTCTTAGTGATCTGACCTCCGTTGCACCGGCCTGTTTGGGTCTGATGGCCTAAGTTGGGTTTATTAGGTTGGGTATATCGTCGGATGAATATTTTTCTTCTGGCGTCTTTCTGTTCACCGACCACAGTCATCAGGTTGTCTGTGTAAATTGTTGTCGTCTTTGCGGCAATACATCAGATAGAGGGGGTCGGGGGGGGGGGCGGGCAAGAAATTGTTTTCTGTGTTCCAGTGTCTTGTTATGTTGTCAGTCGGGTCGTCCAGTCAAAGTGTGTTCTCTCAGGGCAGACTCCAAGCACTTGTTTACGACATCCTGAAGGTGCCGGAAAGCGATGCTCGGAGTGTGGTCTCAGGGATGTCATGGCTGGGCCCCTACAGCTGGTCATAGAAGCCCGCAGCGTCAGACCATGTGTGACGTCTGATGTACGTAGCGTTCGCCAGCCGAAAACTGACGGTCACCCGATACATGCAATTGTACAGCGGTAATTTATGCATTCCATGGGGAGAGGATTGCGAGTGTAATCGGTTTTGTTGTCATTGTTTGCGCGTTTTTGTGTTTTTTGTTGTAGTTGTTTTTTGTTGTTTTATTGGGGGGGGGGGGGGGGGGTGTGTGTGTGTGTGTGTGTGTGTGTGTGTGTGTGTGTGTGTGTGTGTGTTTATAAATTATTGTTACCACGCCATGTAGAATCACGTGCGAGCGCAGTGAGTCAGCTCGAGAGCGGAGAATAGCGCTATGGGAAGCGATCAACAACAACATGGGCAGCCACGCGCCGTCTTCGGAGGATTGATCTCCATTTCTGGAGCGTGGATGCTGTTGTGCAAGGAGCTTATCGTAGTGGAGGATAGCCTGCACATTGCTATGCAACGCATGCCAACATTTTAATGCAGCCTTGGTATGCTTGCTGGTGTCGAGGTGTCGTGACACAGCCCAAGTTAGATCGGTGACGTCCGATGTGGTAAACGGGCGTGGCGGATAAACCTGTCCATTTAGTTCTTCGATCAGTGCTGACATGCTTTTTTCGCCTTTCGGACAACTGGAATAGGATAGTTTGAGTGTGTGAATGCATATTGTTGTTCCTCTTGTAAATAGGTTAGGAGCGTTTTTGTCGGTCGATCCCGTAGTGCATTTTACCGATCGACCAATCTCGCATACACGCATCGATGTGAAAATCGACAAGCCGCGCAGCTCGCCTATCAGTGAGTATGGGTGCGCCTTTGATCACTCTTCGACATCACCTGGGTCACCTGGATTTCGTCCGCATGATTGTTCGCTTGTTTGCTTGCACGCTTGCAGACACAAAAGACTGGATTAAGGATTGTTGCAACGGCTAGACAATTATGTCTGGTTGTCATCATGGTAATGACTTTGATAGACGGTGGATTAAGGATTGTTGCAACGGCTAGATAAGTATGTCTGGTTGTCATCACGGTAATGATTTTGACAGACTGCGCCAACAGTTCTTCAATCGGATGAATAAAGTCGGTGATCGGATGAAGAGCCAGTTAGCATCTGCACCGCAAGTTTCTGCACTACGCTTTTGGAGTCAATACCAGTGCCATGCAGCAGCATGCAGTACATGTGTGTGTGTGTGTGTGTGTGTGTGTGTGTGTGTGTGTGTGTGTGTGTGTGTGTGTGTGTGTGTGTGTGTGTGTGTGAAGTCCAACCACTATGTTGATTTGAATTTGCTATTGTGATGTTACCATGTCCACTATCACGTTACTGGTTCAAGCGTCTTCAAGTACATTCCCATCGCAGCTAAAAACAACAACAAACAAACAAAACCAGCATCTATAAAAATGGGAAAAGTACGACAGTAGATTCACACAAACAATATGTATTTCCAGTGTGTGTGTGTGTGTGTGTGTGTGTTAGAGACTGGAAGGGGAAAAACGGGCGGCAGCAGACTGTAATCTAAAAAATCAACTTCTGAGCCGCAAAATACGGACTCTGTGAGCGTGTGCCATCCTCCGAAGACACACTACGCTGCACAGTCCTGCTGCCAAGGTTTCCCGGCCCCAAGGGGGCGTGGCAGAAGTTCAGGTAGCGAGCGCCGGCCTGCCTTCCCACTGCACAGAGCGGGGAAAGTGCCATTGCGGGATCTTGGGGGGAAACTTGGCTAGAACCACCGCTTGCGGGACAGTCAGGTCAACCTAAAATGTCTTGCTCTCCAGTTTCGCTTCCCACGCTTTGCCTCTCTCTCTCTCTCTCTCTCTCTCTCTCTCTCTCTCTCTCTCTCTCTCTCTCTCTCTCTCTCTCTCTCTCTCTCTCTGTGCTTGTGTTCATCTGGCGCTGTGAACACCCTATGTTTGTGTGAAAAGAGAAAGAGAGAGTTCAGTCGTTTTAAACGTTGAATGTAGATCCTGCACACAAAGGTCCACCACGTGGCTGGGGGAAACCAGTACTGGCTGCGCAGGGTGAAATCGATTGCAAGACCTCAATCAACTTTGAGCGGACCCGGCTATTAAACTTTCGTGGCTCAACCGGATCGAAGAATTCCACTCAAACACGCCGTTCCTAAACGAGAGCCAGGACTTGTTATGGGCTATGAAAAATAATTAGACAGTCCCAGTTAGTGAGCCCTCCACTACCGTCGACATTGAGCTACCTTCTTTTTCCTCTTCTTTTTAGCATGAGCACTCCCCTTCCTCCTCCTCCCCTCTTCTCTCTCTCTCTCTCTCTCTCTCTCTCTCTCTCTCTCTCTCTCTCTCTCTCTCTCTCTCTCGATGAAAGTGACTTGAACAGAACATGCACCGCCTCCTCCACCCCCAGCGACCCACCCTTGCTGGGGGGAAATGGCACGATCCTCGCCCGCAGAGCGTAGGGGTGCATACATGATCTGCTCCTCGCCGTTCGAAGAGTCCAATGCAAGGCTAGCAGCAGTCAGGAGGAAGAAGAAGAAGCACACCTAATAAAGGAGAGAAAACCAAAAACCTTCACACGTGCCCACCTTTCATTACGTACACGTGTGATTTCGGTAGTATACTGAACATTGCATGTGGAGTTTTAATCAGGGTTGCCGACGAAGCTATAAGCTTAAAGAAGTGCTGGTGTAAAACTGAGAAGAGTTCAGGCTAAGGACAGTACATTAGTTCCTTTCGTTTATTGACACTGAGTACTTGTGCTTAAATAGATCTCAGCGCCAATTGGTGATGGGACTCTGGGTGCTGATGCAAATCATGGTTTTGAGTTCCACGTTGTTGAGCTTGTAAAGGATTAGGTTTTTGTGTCTTTTCTTTCTCTCCCTCTCTCCCTCTCCCGTCCTTTGCACAAACTGGTTTGGCAGCTTTTATTGTAGGGACACTATTCTTCTGGCAGCGTGTGTACGCCCACGTGTGTGTGTGTGTGTGTGTGTGTGTGTGTGTGTGTGTGTGTGTGTGTGTGTGTGTGTGTGTGTGTGTTTGTTTGTTTGTGCTTGTGTGTGTGGTAGACTTTAGTTGAAGGCAGCTAACAGAGCCATCTCTTTCTCTATGTCACCGAACGGGTGTAGGGCTTCATTATCAACATGCGTCATCGTATCCGTGTGAACAGGCATGAACGGGACGTGTGCCATATAATATATGATGTATGGATTGCTGGGCCTCGGGCCTAGGAATCAGCTTAGCTTTCATTGAATGTTCACTGGGGCGTTGTGTTTATTTGAGTGGTGCTTCACCTGCATCGGCTGCTGATGATGAGGATTGTGTATCATGAAACCGCTGAAGCCCATTCCATGGTTGACATGCTGCTTACATAATTATATGTGTTAGCGGTGATCGAGGTTGCAAGCATTCTGTTTTATTGTGATCGACAGTGTGTTTGTTTTGGTAACACCGCTGTGGATGTTAGTTGCGCCGCTCTGCTGTTGTCATATTACCTATGCTGGGTGAATTTGCACCACGACAAGAAAACAAAAACGCAACCACACACTTGCTGACACACTGAGAAGAATAGAAGAGTAGAAACTGCGAAGTTCTATCGCCCCCCAACACACACACACACACACACACACTCTCTGCGGTTTTCCTGTTGACCGAAGGACAACGATCTTGATCTTGGTGCGCACCTTAAGTGCGGTACACAGACAAAACCAGTCGTGGGTACGGCGGCAGCGGACAAAAGGAAGCACTCTATGTTTCAGGGGCAGCGAGAGATTTTTTCCCTGACGTTTTCTATTGTCTCGATGCTGTTAACTACTGTCTCTTGGTCTGAATTGTTCCCGTCGACGGTGGTCCTTGGTGGGAGAGAGTGGTCCTTGGTGGGAGAGAGAGAGTATGGGAGGAGAGAGAGAGAGAGGGAGGGAGGGAGGGAGAGAGAGGGGGGTGGGGGTGAGGGAGACAGACAGAATCTGTAGACTGCGGTTTTTGTTGAATCTGTTCTATAACACTGCAGGTTATTTCTTGCTTGACCTATCAATATATTATTTTGTTGTCCTGAAGTCCGGTGGATGTTTAGGTTTGATCAGTCTTTTAGAAGTTATCAATGAAGGGAGGAGTTCGGGGGGT
>JABMCL010003330.1:315000-335000 GCA_018857735.1 Alviniconcha marisindica
CCTCTCTACATCCTCCCATGTTAAAAACGGCTCTGGCTTCCCATTTCAGAACGAGCCAAGAACCAAGTCGCTTCCATTTCCATGTGTTTCATTGCTGTAACGGTTCTGGTCACACTCACCTCTTTGAACTGCTACATGTCTGCACTCTGTCTCGTACACTTCGCTGACGATTCTGACACCCGCATGCTCAAAACTGAACAATACAAATGGAAGACTTATGGCTTTTGCTTTTCCTGTTACTTTGGATCCCAGATTAGGAATTCTCTCCGCCACGAGACCTCAGCTGTACCGTCTTTTAAAACGAAACTGAACACTTTACTTTTCTCACTGTACTTCCGTCCCGTGGGTGGTGTGCATGTCAGTGTGCGTCCTTGCGTGCGTGCGTGTGTGTGTGTGTTAATACCAATTCGGAGGGATGCGGGAGGGGGGGGGGGGGGGGCTTTGTACGTCTGTGGTTTCTGCTACCATCAGCAGCAAGTACAACGGGAGAGATGGATTCTCTACTCTTTACAACGTACTGTTCGCGTTCAGTGTTGCTTTACGTCCACAGAGACCGTAAGGACTATTACAGTATTAGGGACGGGGAGCCCAGGACGGCCACCTCAACTTTCACAGGGCTTCTGATCTCTGACAACTTTTATACTGTCTTCTTCCTTCATAGTGCTTTACGTCCACAGAAACCATAAGGCTTATTAGGGACGGGGAAAGGGGAGGGGTGGGGTCGGAGAGAGGTGAATAGCTCGTCCAAGCGGTCCGACCTGCAAAGACCGAAGAGAGCGCCAGCCACTGCCAGAACAACAGTGTTAAGGAGGTGGGGACCCCGCCAGTGCGAAGCAACTTGTATACTTCGCTCCAACAGCTGTGCGGAGCAAAATCACAAAGACAGTGTCCGAAAAGCAACTGTTGAAACCTGAAGCGAAAAAGACCGTGCAACTCTATGAGAGCCCAGCTCCACTGAATTTTATACTGTAACAGCCTGCGCGTCCGAGTTCAGTGGTGCTTTACATCCACAGAGACCGTACGGACTGTTAGGGACGGGGAGCCCAGGACGGCCACCTCTACTTTCACACAGCTCCTGAGCTCTGTTCTTCAATATTGCTTTACGTCCACAGAGACTGTACGGACTATTAGAGACGGGGAGCCCAGGACGGCCACCTCGACTTTCACACAGCTCCTAAGTTCTGAAGCCTGCGCGTTTTATGAGGTCCACAAATAGAGCGGTGCGTTCGCCAATGTTTCATCACTCCGCTTGTCTTTCCGCTGATCGTGACTGACGAAGATGGGATGTTGTGCTTGACATCAAAGGACGTCAGTGGTCAGCTCTGACTGCAAAGGGGGTTGATGTCCGTTGTGTCCTTGTCAACGCATTGTTGTCATCGACAAAACAAGCTGAGTTGAAGACTGGAAGACTGGTTCGCTTTGTTGTTATGTTTTTTGTTGTTGTTTTTTCCCCCGTGGTAACGATTCTTCTTCTTCTTTTTTCTTGGGGGCGTCGGCAGGGTTGTATTGGAATCGCCTTGTCCATATTTCTGGGGTTTGTGTTGATATCTTCAGAACCTCCTATAACCGTTTTGTTGTCGTTGTTTTAGCTCTCTGCGGAGAAATACGCACATTTTTTAGCCTGTTAACATCAGACACCTCTTGGTTCCAGATACTTTCAATGCAAAGACCTCTCTCTCTCTCTCTCTCTCTCTCTCTCTCTCTCTCTCTCTCTCTCTCTCTCTCTCTCTCTCTCTCTCTCTCTCTCTCTCTCTCTCTCTCCACAAGTGACTGGTGTGGAAGTGGAAGCATTTTGGGAGTGTCACGACGACTCAAGTCTTCCCCACCTTCGTTGTGACTTCATCAGGCCTGAGTTTGAGTGTGCGAGACGGCAGGTGAGAAAAACAGTGTCCATAATATTATATGTATAGCATTGCCCCGAAACAAACTTCGACTCAGATTTCAGGTGGCATGCATCTTTGATGAGGCTTAGTGTTCTCAGATGTCGGGCTGACATTAGGGACAATAAAGATGTTGTTGTTGTTGAGTTTTTGCTTAATGTCCTCAGATGCTAAAAGTATATTAGGGACAATCTATAAAGTAAGCTTGACTTGGATATATACAATAAAGATTAAATCAAGCGTCCTTATATGGCTCTGTTTCACTTGAGGAAGACCTGGGGAGGGGATGGATGGGGAGGGAGCACTAGGATGTGTGCGTGCGCACGGGAGTGGGGGGAGGAGGAGGGGGAGGGGAGGTCGTTGTTTGCTGAGCCTTTTTTTTTTTTTTTTTTTTAGAACTTTGCACACCTGATGAAGGTGACGTGTGTTGCTTGCTTTCAGCCAGTGCACACCAAGGGTGCAGCTACGGACTGCGCTTTTAGCTTGCTTATGTTCACCATCTGACGCTGTCGGGGGCAACGGTGTAGTTTGCGTGTGTGTGCGTGCGTGCGTGCGTGCGCGCACGCGCGCGAATGTGTGTGTGTGTGTGTGTGTGTGTGTGTGTGTGTGTGCGTGCGTGCGTGTGTGTGTGCGTGCGTGTTTACCAGGTGGAACTGAGCTCAAGTGTGTGTGTGTGTGTGTGTGTGTGTGTGTGTGTGTGTGTGGTGAATTAGACTTGTTCGACGTCATGACAAACCTGTTGATTGGGTTTCTCTTCTTCTTCCGTACAGTGTCTAGCTTCAACACTTTGAAGACTCGACACTTTATGTGCATGCTGGGTTAATTTGGTGTTTCCGCAATCCACCGAACTCTGACATGGACTGCGGATCTTTATCGTGCGTATGTGATCTTTTTGCATGCATATACATTCTTCTTCAGGTGATGCTTAATGTCCTCGGATGTTGGTTGACATATTTGGGACAAGCTGAGACCAGTGCATGAGCATGGTTCAGTATTGCTTTACGTCCACGAAAACCATGAGGCTCGTTAGGACGGACAGCCCAGGACGGCCACTCTCGACTCTCACACAGCTCCTGAACTATGATGCGTATACACACAGGGGACTTCGGTTTATAGTCTCAGCCGAAGGACGTTTGTAGAGTCTGTACAGAATTTTACTCCGGAGAAATCTCGTGGCGGGTGCAAAGGGTTACACTTAACAACAGTAGCGCAAAGACCGTTTTCACAGGTTTCCTGACCCATGACGCTGGATAAAGAATTGAGTGGGTTGAAGGGAGTACATCCGTGAAAATAGTCGGGCGAGAAAGCGTGAAACAACTCGGTACAACACTGCTAAACTCACTCAACCAAAGCCGAACATGGCTCTGGCAGACACGTCGGCACGTGAAAAAGTTGTGAATAGCTGTACTGTACAGTAGTTGGTAACCATTTTTGGCTGCGAGCGCTGCGCGCGAGAGAGAACACTCGCCGCTACCGACTCTCCCAAAATTCGCCGTTGAATTCGCCGTATTGGGAGGAATAAAGGTGAGTAAATTTAGAAGTGGTTTGTGGACACTGTCTTGTGACTTTGTCCATCACTTCCTACTGAAACATTAAGATGACTCTCATCGCAGCCCATCTTAATGCAGAAGTCATTCTGGTGGTGACAGGACGATGTATATATCCCCTTTCCCCACCTCCATACCCCCTTCCCCCCATTCTCCCCGTCCCTAATAGGCCTTATGGTTTCTGTGGACGTTAAGCACCATGTTTACTTACTTAAGTCAGAAATTAGAAAGACAGCAGCCCTGGCAGCAGACGAAACATGCGACGCTATTTTCTGACCTGTTCCATGCGTCAAAGAGAGAAGCTTTGATAATGATAGTTCTCGATTCACAGTACTGACGACCCTAATTCTTCGTCCGCCGCCGCGGCTCATCGTTGAGTGAGGAAGTTGTTTACCCGCAGTGCTTTCTGGTCGTGAACTGGGTGTGACCGTAGATAATAACTACGGTAACAACAAGGACGACAACAGCGATGATGATAATGATAAAGAGCATTCAACAGATGCCACTGAACGTGCGATTTGAAGCCCACAAAAGGGTTCGCACGCACACACGCTTTTCCCACAACAAACCCAAGGGACTCTAAAGGGAAGAAAGACTTTATTGAAAAAGCCAGTATGTTCTGGCCTTTAGCCGGATAGGCGCCCTGCATTCTGTCCCCACGTAGTTCCGGGCGCTACACTGTTGCCATCTATAAACGTGACATCCTTAATTACACAGACGGACAGAGCCTCCCGGCCAAGCGCTAGTCTTGGCGGACAACGGACTATTGGGTGGACCAGCGGGAGAGAGAGTGTCGCAACAAAGGGTGCAGGTTTGGCATGGGGATGGGGGGGTGGGGGGTGGTCAACGCTGGATCAGGACGAAGAGGGGGGGGGGGGGGGGGGTAACGGACAAATACCAAACACTGGACCAGGACATCTTTTCTCCAAGGAGGAGGGAAGGGTGTCGTAAAGTGAGGCCTGCAGTGCGGAGAGAGAGGGAAAGGGAAAACACACACACACACACACACACACACAGCGGAAAGAGTGCACGCAGGGTCTCGTTGGAGGGTGGTGGTGGTGAATATGTATCCCCTTATGACTGTATGTGTTCGTAGAACACAACACGTTGAAGGTAAAACTGGAGATTCAGGGTAAAAATTAACACACACAGAGAGAGTCACGGGGACAGTTGCCGGTTCATAGAGGATCCGGCAGTACGAGAGAGATGGGAGTGGGAGGGGGTTAGGGTATTTAACGCCCAGTCAACCGAGCAGGTCATATCAGGGCTAGAGGCAAGGCGGGGGAGGGGGGGGGGATTGGGGGACGAGCACACGAGCACGGCAAATTGGACGTGGAAGCCTGGTTATTGACCTTTGCTGGTGGAGTGCCGGCGCGAATGCCTGAGGCACTGGTGGTGGGAACGGGGACCGCTGGCCTGTACACGCAGCCTACAATCAGATGGCCGTACAGCACGCTCGTGTGGACATCGCCACCAACGAGTGAACCGCGGGACCGATTCTGGCGCCCTTAAACCCTCTGTCGACTGATGAACTATGAATGGAGAATTCGTGACGTGACGGTTGTGCCAGGGAAAGTATGGCTACATGTTGACGTTGGGAAGACAACGGTGTATCACCGCCTCGGCCTTGTGGGGGGGAAAAAGAGGTGAAAGCGGCGGAGGAAGACAAGGAAACACTGAATGTGAGTGACGTTTGTAGGTGGTAAATGTTTGATTGATATGTCAGCACCAACCTACTGTTATCCTTCCAAGAACCGGCAGTTATAGGGACTTCTTTTGCGTTGCGAAACGTTTGATCACATCATTCACCGTGCAGCGTGGTTGATGCTTCTGAATATTATGAATCAGTGAAAATTTGTATATATCGCATATAAACTTCCACACAAAATCTTGCGGGTTCACAGCGCCAGATGCACACAGTGCATACATGTAAGCTATCACAAGCTACCAAAGACATTCATACCAATAAAAACCCCCCCCCCCCTCCCACCCCCCCAAATTCAACTAAATGAACTGTAGCTAGTTGTAAAAATATACAGAGTCGAAAAGTAAAATGCCGTTTTATTTGCTAATTTCACTTTTATGTTTCTCGGTTTGTGTGTGTGTGTGTGTTGTTGTTGCTTTTTTTCTCTGTTGCTTTTTTTCCCTACCTATACCGGTCAGATAAATAGAAGTGTTCACTGTTTAGTCGCCACAGGTGCAGGTTAAGGAAAGAGTAAAGGAAACACCTTTTCAGATCTTAAAGCCCTTTGTAAACGGACAGCGCCAGTTGGTTTCTTTAACAGACAACGTCCCCTACCGTGGTTATAGTCACTTAACTGCAGGTCACTTCTCGTCTCCGCCGCTGGCTCGGGGGCGTCTCTACCTTCGTCAAAACACACAGCACATTAAACTGAATACCTTCGTAAGCGAACAGTGCACAATGACTGTACGTGACAGTTAGTGTCCAGTAAAAACCGCGTTCTTTTTAAACTTGTGTGTGTTTTGATCTTCTTTCCGGTCGCTGGTAGTCAGTTTTGTTGCTGATTTCTTTTCTTTTCTTTTTGGTTTTGTTTTGGTCTCGTCGTTGAGTTTTGCGGACACGTGCGCTTGGTATTGAATTGTCCGGGAACTGCTCCCGAATTCCTTTGATGATGTTATGTGTGCCGTCGTGAGAATGGATTTGTTGAGTCGTTCAGTTGCGGTAGGTGCAAGGTCAAAACAGCTCAAGGGGTCCTTCGACCGATCCAGACAAACACGGTTTCTGTACTGTATGCAGAGGACCTATTTCTCCTGCTTACAAGGACGCGAGAGTGTTAAGTAAACATGGTGCTTAACGTCCACAGAAACCGTAAGGCTTATTGGAAGAAGGAGACCATATACCTATCGCTACACTGTCACCACCAGAATGACTCCTGCATTAAGATGGGCAGCAATGAAGTGTGAGGGACAAAGTCACAAGACAATTTCCACACACTACAACTTATGAAGAGAAAGATGAGTCGAAGCGGATTCGAACCGAGGTCCCTCTGCTTACCAGCCTAACGCTTTACCGCTTGGCCAAACCGGTTCAGCCCGAGAGTGTGTCGGTAGAAGTGTTAAACGTGGGCCGTGCCATTTAGATCCACCAATCAGAGCACATGCATATAATAATTGCCCAGGCCGCAAATTTCATAGGCTGTCACGTGTTCGTGTGCTGCCAATGTTCTCACACTCCTGACTCATTCTGCGTGTGTGTGTGTGTGTGTGTGTGTGTGTGTGTATGAGGGAGGGAGAAGGAGGGGAGGGGGCATGACGGACACCTGAACTTCCATACTACCTACATTGTTTCCGCAGTGTTGTTTGATTTCATTGTTCGATTTATTGATTCTTGATCGTTTACCTGACATTTCTGGCCTGTGACTTTGCACGTGCCTTAGAGAGGAAAAAAATCAAAAGAAATTGGCCGTGGTTGCAAATGGAAAGTGGGGGGGAGTCACCCTAACGGTACTGTTTAACAGCTGTTCGAAAGAAAACACATTTCAGTATAACGTGATTAACACATTTCCTTTCAGTGTTAAAGTAATTCTTTCTTTGTTCGTTCCCTTCCATACGTTGACTGTTTGTCCTCGAATGGTTTGCATGACATAAGTCCCACATTGGGAAGAACAGCATGACGTGGTGGGAAGTGCCAGTCTCTCATGCTGCCTCACGTAGGACAGTTCGGCTGTTTTTCTCCTCTTTTTGTTTCTGGGAAATTTATACGCTTGCTCGGTGCAGATTCCGTTATGTCTGTCAGAAGTAAGACATTAAAAATAGGACGCTTGTTGTTTGGCGTTTGTTTGTTTTTCCTCTCCGACCCAAACGTATAATTACATGTACGTAATGCGCTTGTAATTATGTGTACTTTTGAGTTGTTACAGGGAAAACGCGACCTTAATGCGTTGTTCTTTCTGACGGGAGCAACGTGTCAGCCAGTTGTGGTCGTGTCAATAGACAACACTGCTTCGTTCGGTGACTCGTTTCTGCCAAATCTGACGTGTTCAGAGTCATTACCCCAGTGACATATTACGATAGTGAAAGCGCCCAGGGAACTTGCAACATAGATAAAGACTGAGACTGTGGTGATGATGATGTGGAGCTTAATGTCCTCGGATGTCGGGTTTACATGTTAGGGACGAACTTTGACCAATGCGTGTGTGTGCATGGTTCAGTGTTGCTTTATGTCCATAGAAACCATAAGGCTCATTAGGACGGGGAGCCCAGGATGGGCACCTCGACTTTCACACAGCTCCTGAGCTCTGCAGACTGTGGTATCGTGGACCTATGTATATATAGGTCCACAGTGGTACCGACTCTCCTTCAGAGCTCAGGAGCTGTGTGAAAGTCGAGGTGGACGTCCTGGGCTCCCGTCCCTAATAAGGCTACGGTTTCTGTGGACGTAAAGCAACACTCAACCAACAACCGACTCTCCAGAGCTCAGTAGCTGTGTGAAAGTCGAGGTGGCCGTCCTGGGCTCCCGTCCCTAATAAGCCTACGGTTTCTGTGGACGTAAAGCAACACTCAGCCAACCAACTGACTCTCCACGCTGTAACCGTAAGCCTTCGGGAGGCTCTTCACGCGGGAAGGAACGTTATGCCTCTCCCCCACGCCTCCCGCACCAACTTCAAAGAGGGGAGGAGAACCGCGTGTACAACAATGAGCACGTAGGCAGCTGTTTCGATTAGTGTTATGAGTCTGCGGGGGAGGGGTGTGCGAACCTACGGATCCCAGTGTGTCTCGAGGAACAACGTGACCACAGCTTGGGAATGTCGCTGAACCGGGCGGGGAAAGGACACCATGGCATTGGAGAACAGCAGGGTTTCGTCCGGACCGAATTGCCGGGTGAAAGGACCGAGCAATTATCGTGCCCAATGTTTGACTCGCAGTGAAGACATGCCATCATCTGTACTCTACTGTAGGCTGTTTATGAGGCCGCCCTCCCATCTGCCTGTGGCGAAGGTTTGAGTTATGCTGCGTAGTCGAACTAGGTTCCTTATTTCTGGAACGCCGTTTATGGCGAGGTCTTTCTGGTCTTGCCTTGAACACTGTGTTCATACCAGTTTCAGTGCCCTTGCTCTCAGTTCGAGCAAACAGATGCGTCCGGGTAGTAAACTTTATCGTTGAATTTCTTGTCAAATTCTTGTCTCAGTTACGAGGAAACCCTGCGTTGTTATTACGAAGAAAGTGCGCAAGGTCATCATAGTTCAGGAACTGTGTGAGAGTCGAGGTGGCCGTCCTGGGCTGTCCGTCCTAACGAGCCTTCTGGCTTCCGTGGACGTAAAGACTTATTGAACCATGCTTCGGCATTGGTCACAGCTTGTCCCTAATATGTCAACTGACATTTGAGGACATTAAGCATCACTTCATCAAGGTCATCTTCACGGCACTCAGTTTTGTTAGACTTGCTTACTGCCGAGTTGTTTCTGTAGAGGTACTGGGGTGGGGTGTGTTGCTGTACCTAACGCAACACTGTCACCACCAGGATGATTCTGTATTAAGATGGGAAGCAACGAGAGCCATTTCAGTGTTTCGTAAAATTTAATGTGAGAGGCAAAGTCGCAAGACAGAGTCCATAAACCACAACTTTTGAAGAGACAGGAGAGCCAAAGCGGGGCAGTCGAACCGTGTTGCGGCATACTTTGTCGCCGGGCATGTATTTCTCTCTCTCTCTCTCCTCTCTCTCTCTCTCTCTCTCTCTCTCTCTCTCTCTCTCTCTCTCTCTCTCTCTCTCCCTCCCCCCACCCCCTCCCCCCGTAGACACACACAACTGTTGCGGCATATATTGTTGCCGGCGACAGTATGTGCCGTGGACATTGTCATATATTGTCGCCGGCAAAAACAGATGCCGCAACAAACCGACCTCGTCCGCTTACCAGCCTTACGCCTTACCGCTAGGCCAAAGCGGCTCAGGAACGGTCAGTTGTGTATTTCCGGCCGTGCCATAAAGCTTTTAATACCCCGCCATTCTCTGACTTAGTTCGTTAGCGGAGCACACAAGTTGCTCCGCACTGGCGGGGTCCCCACCTCCATAACATTGTTGTTCTGGCGGTGGTTTTCGGTTTTTACGTGTCGGAGAGCTTGGACGAGCAACTCATAGGTACACCCCCCCACCCCCACCCCACCCCATCCCCCTTCCCCGTGCCTAACAAGCCGTATGGTTTCTGTGGACGTAAATAAAAAGCACTATGAAAGAAAAAAAGAAAAAGACTCAGTTCAGAGCTCAGGAGCTGTGTGAAAGTCGCGGTGGACGTCCTGGGCTTCGTGCTTTCGGCCTCTGTGGGCGTAAAGTAACACTGAAGCGAAAAACTGACTCTATTTCACTGGGCTCTTCAAACTTTGCCCAAAGACAACCAGGACGAAATGTTTAAGGGGAACCGGAGCGAGGACACAAGTTGGCCTGAAAACATACGAAGGTGCAGATATGCCCCACTACATGCTACTTTGACTGCGCTATCAATATTTGTACAAAGAAGAATGATGTTTTTGCTTCGAAATTTGGCTCCTTAGGGCGCAACCATGTTTGGTTCGCTCTTTAGCAATAAAGAACAGAAAAAGTGTGGCTCGTGACGCATTGGACACTTTTGCCCCACATTCCGGGCTTGTTTATGACGTGACTGATACAGACTGGTTGCCACAAAATGGCAGTCCTTTTTACGACCTTCAAACGTGAGTTTTTGACAAACGGGGTCAAATATAGAGCGAGAAACTGCTGTGGGCCCTATTTTTGATTCATTATCGATAGGGCCCATGGTGCTTCTTGGCTTCGTTTCCGCTTTACCGTTTCATGGTTACATCAGTTGCTGAGACCTTAGGCTGTAAGTTCCACCTGTATAATTTGTCAGAAAAGTAAACCTGGATGTTTTAAGTTGGTTATTGATTCATTTTTTTTTTTAAATGGCTATTTTTCTGGGGTTGATTTATTTGTAAAGATGAGAGTTATTGACGACCCATCTTCCTGTGTATATGCGTATAGATACAATCCCCCCACACGCCCCCCCCCCCCCCCCCCCGTTCGTATGTCCCAACTGTTAAATACACAGACAGACATGCTTGAAAAGTTCTGTGTCCGCCCATGTGCGTTTAAAATGGCAGTTTTATTAGACCAGACCAGACTTTAAAGGCCTTTAATTGCGGTTTGTCATTTTTATTTCTATGGCATTCGTGTGAAAACCCTCTGGTATTAGCAGTGCGATCCCTCGATCACTAAAATCTTGAATTTTTTTAAAAATTTATTTTTTTAATTTTTATGTGTGCTTTCATGCTTGTTTGTGCATACGTATGCGTGTGGTGGAGTTTGTTGATTGTTGATATATATGGAAACTGACATGGGCTATGATTGTTAACATAATTATATGGAAACGGACATGGACTATGTGTATCCCAAACTCAAAGCACTGGTTTACAACATAAAGAAGGTGCTGGAAAGCGATGCTCTGAGTGTGTGTGTATCCCTGCCCTACCTCCCTGTTTGACGCGGGGCAGATGGCAGAGTGCAGTCAACCATTCGTTCGTTCCTTCTCTCCCCCTCTTCACCGCCCTCTCCCTATTTTTCTCTGACGCCCACGCGTACAAACCGATATCGCACAGATCAGTTTCCCATCTACGGCAGCTGTCAGTTCATACGATCATCTCATATGTGTCTGTCAGAAAAAGACGGGAAATCAAAAACAAAGAACTGACCCTACAGCAATATGTGTCATAGCATCCAGTCGCCTGTTTTGTTGTATGTTTTGTCCTTATCAAGAAGAAAAGACATTATTTTCATAATTTGGTTGTCCTTGGCAGTAGAACACCACAGAATGACAGCTTGTGTGTGTGTGTGTGTGTGTGTGTGTGTGTGTGTGTGTGTGTGTGTGTGTGTGTGTGTGTGACACTAAAATAGCAAATCGGCGGCTATATCTTACAACACATCACCCTGTTGTCTCGGTGTTGTGACATAACCACAGGACTCCGTGTGAAATTGTGACAGCTTTTCATCAGCAGTAATAGTGCACGTGGCCACTAACAGACGAAAGGAGGTGCACGCGCGTATACATAGTGTAGAAGGGGGAGGGTGCGCGCCTGCTGTTGAGAATTCACTCTTTCGTCCTCTTCTCCCCCTTGACCCCGCCCCTGTGTGTGTGAGAGGGAGAGAGAGAGGGGGGGGAGAGGGGGGGGGAGGGGTAAGTAAGTTGGTGTTTTACGCCCAGTCAACCGGTCCGGTTATATCAGGGGGGGGGGGGGGGGGGAGAGAGAACTCGAACTCGAAAACTTTATTTTACAAGGATTGTAGTTTAGGTTCTGTCAAAAACCTGTCTAGCAACTAGTCAATGCTAAGCTATTGATAAATAGATATCAAATTACAGGCATTACTTATATACATAATATAGACATGAATGAGTGATTGAAACGTTAGAGAGAGAGAGAGAGATTGTGTGCTTATCGGATTTTGAGTAACTTTCTCGTCGTTTTTATTGTACGAGTATTAACTCTCAACGTGTTTTGGGGCCGTCTGTGCGATAGCATGTCTTGAATATTAAAAACAAAACAAAACAAAAAGAGACGAACTAAAATAAAATAAAAGCCCGGCCACCCAATGTGTCCGCCTAACCGTAGAAAACCCAACTGGTTTCGTGCCAAAGGTCGCGCACACTGGATATACTACATTGGCGACGAGCTGGACGGCCGCTATGTTGACAGCTCACTGATTTATGTTGGGCGACCGGGGGCCAAAAATTTCACGCGGCACTCGAGCGACGGGCCCGACTTGTTGTGTCACAGTCATCAAACCTGAACTCACCGTGCAAAATACAAGCCGCTGTGGGTGGGAGTGTGCGTGCGTGCAGTGCCGTCCGTCGCCTGTGGTTGGACGTTAGTTAAAACAGCGAGAATCAATCAGACGTGGAGCGCTGGGGCTGTGTTTGTACCCTCAGGGCCGTTGCTGACATACAGCTTTGCTGCTTCGTGCGAGCCCGGTGTAATATGCGGAAAGGTCAGATGGCGGGGCGTTTATTTGGCAGGTGTAGTATATAGCTTTTTGTGTATACGGAACGAAACCCCTGTGAGGTCCGCCTGTTTTAAAGTACGTACACTCCCTGTGTGGGCCTTCCGTTTTAAAGTACGTACAGTCCCTGTGCGGTGCTGCTGAAGCACGTGATCAACACTGTGTGCACGGTCAACTGGTCAGCCGTGCTTCAAATTTAACGGAGGAGTACGTCGTTGTGTTTGTTATCGCGATTGTTCTGTGCTTAAGTTCTGCGGAGAAATACGTCACTGTGTTTTGTTACGATTTCTGTGTGCTTCAAGCTCTCCGAACGGGTACGTTGGAAACTTTTGGCTTCTTCTTCTTCTTTCATTTCTTCTTCTTCCTTTTTTTTCATTGATAATAATAATAACAATAATGTACATTTATCATGCGCTCATCAACGCTCTGAGCGCTCGAATGATACATATTAACCTAAATATGATATTCTGTACACAAGTTCGCCCAATTAAGAACCAACTAGGTTCGCCGAATACTTCCATCTAGGTTCGCGAACAAACATTCGCCCAATTAAGAACGGGCTTAAGGTGCATGCGTAACCTGCCACCTGCACCTTTGGCAGAATGGCCGGTGCTACTGCGGTAACGCGGGGGTGGAATGGATACCGAAATAAGAGTCAGCACAGAAAGCTGACACTGGAGAAAAAAATTCGCCCACCGCAGAACTCGAATCCGCAACCTTTCAATCACGAGTCCGGCGCTCTAACCACTGAGCTATCCCCGCTCCCCTTTCTTCTTCTTTTCTTTCTTCTTCTATGTTTGTTTCTTCTTCTTTTTTCCCGGGAGGTGGGTCTAGGGGGCGGACAGGAGACCAAAAAAATCAATTATGACCTTTGGAGCACACTTTAATTGACGCATGTATACGGACACTTTAACAATGGAGCAGCAGTGCTGCACAAAGAAAAATCGTGTGAATGAGGTGAAAGAGGTACAGCAGCTGTCACTAATACCAAAGATTATAAATACATGTATTTATAATCTTTGCTAGTACTATAGTGAGATCGCCCTGATATAACCGCACTGGTTGACTGGGCGTAAAACACCAATTTACTTACTTACTTATAGTGTGAGTGGGGGTGTTGCACAGTGAGAGGGTGTTATTTTGTTGTTCTCTCTCTCTCTCTCTCTCTCTCTCTCTCTCTCTCTCTCTCTCTCTCTCTCTCTCTCTCCCCCCCCCCCCCCTCCTCTCTCTCTTATTTAGAGAGAGAGAGAGATGTTGGGTTTGTGTCGCTTCTGTCAACTGTAGTATTATTCCGTCATAGTCTTTCGTTTTTGTCAAATGACTTATCTCAGCGGCGCTCGAGTTTCCTGCCCGTCTAAGAGCTCCCCAACCCCTTCGCTGTGAACATGCATATTCTCGGCAGGATGTTTAAAAAAAAAAAAAATCGCATTAGAAAATCAGTCCAGTTTCAACTGATGCACTATGACTACACATTGTACCTCCAAACGACACTTCCATGATGGTAAACAATACTGTCAGAGACGGAGCACACACAGAAAGAGAGGAGGTACAGTTAGAGAAAATAGTTTTTGATTTTAACACCCTGTTAACCCTGGGCACGTAGAAAGAAAACTCGAACTAGAAAACTTTATCTTACAAGGATTGTAGCTTAGGTTCGGTCTAAACCTAACAACTTGTCCTTGCTAGAGCGATAAACAGAGAGATTTAAAAAAAAATTAAAAAAATTAACGCCCGGTCAACTATAACGGTTGTATCAGGGCGAAGAAAGAGGGTGGGTGGGACATAACAGTGGAGGTAGGGGTGGTGGAAGATGGGGCACGTAGATTGGGTATCTGACACAATGGGGAGAGATATTGGTACAGAAAATATAGAGAAAAGACAGAGTTGGGAATACGTAGAGGGGCACACAGAGAGGAGGGGGGGGGGGGGGGGGGGGGCATCAAAAGGAATAGAGCTCCATTTCACGGGCTGGCAGGATAGATGTAACAAATGGGTTGCCTGAAATCTTACGTGAGGCAAAGTCAAGTGTTACACTTAGATTATGGGTACCTGTTGTAACAGAACAGCCACTTGAAAACCTCACCTAAGGCCCAACTACACGAGGACAACACGAAGGTGCCAATGGGCCAGACCTGTTTAGTCTACGCATTTGGCGTAGAAATCTACACATTTGAAGCCCAAACTACGCATCTACGCTTGCATTACACAAACTACGCAAATGACTTCGTTTCGGCTACGCGATAGCGACGAGCGTAATTCGGTCCTCTTTTTTGATGCGATCCTATTTTTGACACGGCCGCCGTGTTCAAAAGGTACGTGCGCCCGCTTATGATACGCGCGCATCAAGTCTTGCAATAGCAGCGCTGGTTTTGGCGCAAACATAGGTTCTGAACGCATCCGAAACTCCCTTCAGTTGGGAGAAAATGTCCGAATCGAAGAAGCGAGCGTATGAAACTTCTTCAGAAGAAGACTCAGTGTTAGCCTCCAAAGGCTCTGCTGCTGTGATTAAAAGGAAGAAAGTTCCATCCCAGAAGTTTCTCCCAGCTGACCACTAAGCTTATCCGTGTTTGGTTCCTTCAAGGAAAGGCAGCGAACTTGCTCTTTGCACCACCTGCAAATCGGACTTTTATCATGCAAGCATGGTGGTCGATTTGACTGTAAGCAACCTGTTGAGAGCAAGTCCTACAAGGAGTTCAAGGCGACTGGAAAGTTTTTTCCAGCTTCAAGTCTGTCGCTTTCTCCATTTCCCCGCCCTTCCCCCCCTCTCTCATTTTAATGCAACAAACTGATATAGTTTTTCCGCACTTGTAAACATCGATAGCACTAGTCCGTAGAGTTATTTCCCTTGAGCAAATTTTTATCACCATTACAAAGAACGTGCGTTGTGATTGGCTACTTTGTTGGGTATCAGCCAATGAGAAAATTCGTTGCTCACACTGTTGTGAGGTCGGAAAAAAATTGTACTAGGCTGTTGAGTAGGGTGCTTGCGGCCGGGGTTGACTGGCAGACTGGCGGACTGATCTGTACAACTGCACTCTCATTCTGAGTCAAGATGTTGGCTTTACAATTTTCCCACATTCACATGTGCACGGCCCAGCAAGAGACCTGAACGGATCTACACCACTTGTGTGTGGCCGAGACCTTGGTAGCAGTGCCATGCTGTCGCCTTACGTTTATATTTTCAGGCACTGTGGTCTTCTGATTCTGAAAATTATATCAATTCAGTCAAGCTCATAGAAAGGATGTGAGAAAGTGTGTGTTTGGTGTGTGTGTGTTGGACAAACTGATTATCTTGTCTAAATTTGTAACTGAGATAGAAAGAACATACTACACTTACAGTGTTACACTACAGCAAAATAATTGTATTTGTTGTTTTATTAAGTTTGTATAGACAAAGTTTCTTGTGTGTTATTTTGACTCGTTGAGTGAGAATGAGAATCTGAATGTGTGAATGATAAATCAGTCCAGTTTCAACTGATGCACTATGACTACACACTGTACCTCCTGACTACACATTTAGGCTGCCCGAACTACGCTTGTGCATTTAGGGGGTAAACGGTCTGCAATGCGTACTCGACTCAAAATAGCAACGAGTGGGCAAATGGCTGGTGTTTGGCGAAACGCGGGTTGATATTTATATATATCTAGGGTATATAGACAGGGCATACAAATCCTATTTGCGACGTTTCGTGCTTTTCAAGGCTGAGGGTTTTCCGAGAATGGTTTTTAAATCATATCCCCCGTGAAGTTGAAAGGGCAGGTCAGCGATCGTCTTCATACGTTACGAGTCCGTGTAAGCTGGAAGGGGAGAAGTGTGTGTGTGTGTGTGTGTGTGTGTGTGTGTGTGTGTGTGTTTCCATGGAAACCTTGGAAACTGTTACTGCTCTGAATAAAAACTTGGGGGTGGGGAGGTCGTCATGCGAAAAATCACTTGTCAGTCTGTTCATGTGTCCGGGGTTTGCACCACTCATCCTTTTGTGACCAGTCTTGGTGCTGGTGTGCATCGTCGTGGAAGTGTCATGCAAAAAGAAATGGTTTGTTGTCTTGATGGTCAAGGCCACAGTGAGGTCTCGTATCATCAAAATATAACGGTTTCTGTTATATCTTCTCAACTTCTGATCCTTTTTCCAGCAAAGGTACAGTGATGGTACGTCATCATAAACTGGAATAACTTGTGAACAAAGTTGGATTGCTGGGGTCAAGGTCACAGGGAAGGTTCCAAATTCCAGGAAGCGAGTTCGAAAATTTTACGGGGTATAGCGCTATGTAATAGTTTTTATCATGATTATTATGTTCGTGCAGACGATATCTTCTATGGTGATATGATGCATCATCATGGCCGGGATGCCACTCAAGGTCAAGGTCACGGTGTCGGCTAATATAATCAAAATAGTACTGTTTCTACCGTATCTAGTAGGCTGCTGAACCAGACCAAGTGCACTGTTTCTACCGTATTTACTATGCTGCTGAACCAGACTAAGTGCAAACAAAATGGGCATTTATGTATAATACAGTAACGCTGTGACTAATATTACTACTCACACGACGGGAAGTATTTTGCAGCGCAAGGCGACAAAGCTTCTTTTGTGTGTGTGTGTGTGTGTGTGTGGTGTGTGTGTGTGTGTGTGTGTGTGTGTGTAAATAACCTGTGTGATAAATGTCTTGTTGTTGTTGTTGTTCTTCTTCTTCTTCTTTGGAGGGGGGCGGGGCCTCTCTTTTGTTTTCTTTTTTTTTCTTTTTTTTCCCCCCCTCTTTTTTATGACCCTGCTATGTTGGAGAATAAAGGAAGACAGAAGCAAAGTAAAATCACGCTTTTTCCTACTCTGCATGCTAGGCTGGCTTGGCTATAAAAACATTCTCGATCAGACGACACGTTTGTTGGACACTGCGTCAGCTGACGTTTATTGTGCTTCCGGAATAGAAGCGGATTACAATGACAAAATTTCCCTGGTGAATTTTATTACGCGCAGGAGTTGAAATGCGAGAAAGGGGGTCGCAGTATATTTTGCCGTGCGTCTTAAGCGCGACATTTCACCGTTATTTATAATGGGGCTGTTAGTAGGCTACCAGGCCTACACAACTGTAAATCTAGTGCTGAGCTCAGGGCCACGTCCTCTGGTTACAAGTTTCCAGCAAGTTGCGTACACCCACATCGTCCTCTGGTTGGAAGTTTCCAGCAAGTTACGTACACCCACATCGTCCTCTGGTTGGAAGTTTGCTGCAAGTTGCGTACACCCATATCGTCCTCTGGTTGGAAGTTTCCAGCAAGTTACGTACACCCACATCGTCCTCTGGTTGGAAGTTTTCAGCAAGTTGCGTACACCCACATCGTCCTCTGGTTGGAAGTTTCCAGCAAGTTACGTACACCCACATCATCCTTTGGCTAGAAGTTTTCAGCAAGTTACGTACACCCACATCGTCCTTTGGTTGGAAGTTTCCAGCAAGTTACGTACACCCACATCATCCTTTGGCTAGAAGTTTTCAGCAAGTTACACCCACGTCGTCCTTTGGGTAAAAGGTTCCAGCAAGTTATACCACAGTAAGTAGGAGTACGTCTTATTGAAATTGGTCTCGACCGGTCGACATAGTCTACAATACTGAGCTGAAGAAAGTTTAGATAGTAGCCGTAGGAGTTCTGTGAACTAAAAGAGACGTCGCAGATGTTGCGTCTGTGTAACATGATCTGTAATTATGGTTGTTTCCGAGCGAAACATATAGTAAAAGCCTAATTCAGAATCCAGAAAATCTAATTAAAAGGAAGAAGAAGAAGAGGAAGAAAATAATCAGTATCAGCAGTTGTTACATTGGTACAATGTGAACGCTTGACCCATCAATCCACAACAAAAGTGAGAAATGAAGATTATTTATTTTGACAGCTCTGGACTTTGGGCAGAGGGTATTTCAGAGTCGGTGTCCGCAGTACCCTAGTGCTCGGTTCATCAAACGGAGTTACTGTACGTCAACAGCTGATGGCACAGTACCTCCGGCGACAAACCCACTGCTCCGGGCAAGTAGCCAGTAAATAATTAATACCAAAATAAAAGTGAGTGTAACCTTTCCGCGATAGCGCAGTTGACAGAAGGGTGACAGCTGAGTGGCGATTGAGCTCGTCGTTGACCTGTCTGCTTGTTCAGTTCTTGTGCAAGAATTTGCCCCGCTGATGCCGTTTGGTCGACATGTACCCCCCCCCCCCCTGTGTGTGGCGTCTCTCTCTCTCTCTCTCTCTCTCTCTCTCTCTCTCTCTCTCTCTCTCTCTCTCTCTCTCTCTCTCTCTCTCTCGCTCTCTCTCAGTAGCCTCTTTATGTTGCTGTATTGTGCAACCATAAATGCCAATGATCTCTTCGGTGGAGCAGACATTGGGTCTGCTGTGATTATGTCAGCATGCCTCCGATTAGGATTTTTACCAAGGTGGTTCTATCCTTTATGCTTGATATGACTTTCTTCCCGAGTGTGTGACATACATACTGTGCTGTAGCAAAAGCGTTAGTTTGCTTGTTGGGAAATTGGCCAGAGTAACGCTGAGTGTACAGTTTGTTGGCTCGGGTCGGTCTTGAACCCGACACAGTCACGGAATAGTTTTTCATTCAGTGCAAGGACTCTGAAAGCCAGTCTTACCGCTTGTTTCTTTAGGGAGGAGTAGATTTCTTTTTGTTTCTTGTTTTGGTGGTTGTTGTTGTTTTTGTATGTGTGTGGTTTGTTTTTGCTTTGTTGTTTTTTATTGATTGTTGCTGTTTTGTGAGGGTTTTTTCAGTCTGTTGTTGTTTGTTTGTTTGTTGTTATTTTGGGGGGTTGCTTTGGGGGGGGGGGATTGAGGTGAACTGGACTGCCACTGACCCCTCCGAGTAGCCCGTGCCGAAGCGTGGCGCCATGAGACTTTAGTTTGTCTGTCTCCTCTGCTGAAGGGAGGTGCGCAGTCGGTGAAACTACAGCCTCTCCAGAGAACCTGGCTTGCTGGCTGCTCAGCCTGCAACGGGGCGGAGGGTGGGCGTTGGGCAATAATGCCTCAGCTGTCGTGACAAACGCTGGCTCGAGTCAACGATGCCCCGTCCCTATAAAGGCAGCCTTTATAGGGACGGGGCACCTATAAAGGCAGCCTTTATAGGGACGGGGCACCGTATGTATGCGAGGCACGAGTATGGATATATAGTGATTTTAAGTGCCTTTTAGTCTGGATTTTTTTTTATTATTTTTTTTGGGGGGGGAGGGGGGAGGGTGGTGGTGGTTAGAAGACGTGAGAGAGAGTGTGTGTGCGTGTGTGTGTGTTACTTAAGATTAACTTAACGGTGTGACTAGTAGTATGTGTGTGAACGATACGGACACCATTGTCATTGTGATTGCAACTGTATTTTCTTCTTACTGTTCATTCACTTGATTTTACTAAGTTTTTATTCTAATTAAAGCGAGTGAAACTGTATAGTATTTAATAACTTTTTTATGTACTTGTTATTATTTGTCAAAGGCAGACAACTGAATTTCCTTTTTAAGGATTAATCAAGTATTGTTGTATTGTACTGTCCCCAGTCTAATCAGAGCTCAGGAGCTGTGTGAAAGTCGAGGTGGCCGTCCTGGGTTCCCGTCCCAAATAAGCCT
>JABMCL010003330.1:340000-352500 GCA_018857735.1 Alviniconcha marisindica
CACACACACACACACACACACACACACGGGGAACAAAAAACTTCACTGTGTTGATAATACGCAGGTGAACATGCTTGCCTTACTTTTGAGCTAACATGTGTGTTCTGTGCGAGTACGATAGGACAGCGAATTGGGGGGGGGGGGTTAAGTAATCAACTGGCCCAGCCAGCCTTGCTGGTCATAATTTATCAAAGGGGTGGCGATAGAGATTGGCGTGGCGGTGTGGGGTAGAAAAGGGGGAGAAGAGTGGGAAAGAGGGAGACACACTCCAAGCCTCGTTTTCTGGCACTCTTTCTCCAAGAGGAAGGATGTCGTAAACCGGTGCTTGGAGTTGGGAGGGAGATAGATGGGGCTTGGACTTGGATAAGGGGTGAGAGAGGTGTGTGTGTGGGGGGGGTGGGGGGGGAGAGAGAGAGATGCAGTGTGCGACTGTTTCTTCGTCCAGTGCGTTATTTTGATTAACCAAGTGACGTTTTGAGAGTGAGCGACTGTTTCTTCGTGCAGTGACGGTGTCAGAGTGTGTGACTATTTCTTCGTCCAGTGGCGTGTCGTAGTGTGTGTGATTGTTTCTACGTCCAGTGCATTATTTTGATTAAGTGAGCGACGGTGTCAAAGTGTGTGTGTACATAGCCGTGCCGTCCGCTGCAAACACTTCGCTCCACTGACTTGCTTTGCTTGTTAACCTTTAGTGACCGAGTCAGCGTCCACAGTGGGACTCGATGGCTTTGACAGCCACCAGCCAACTGTTACCTAACGCCAGGATCTATCCAGTCTGTGGCTTACCTAGCCTACCTTCTGTTTGTCTTCCCGTTTAAAACCACCAGGGTTTCTTTCCTTCCGAAAGCAGGCCGCCAAGGGGCCACTACGACAGTAATAACAACATTCTCTCTCTCTCTCTCTCTCTCTCTCTCTCTCTCTCTCTCTCTCTCTCTCTCTCTCTTCTCCCCTCCTCGTCCTCGTATTGACGTGAACGTTAATATCCAAGAACACCCCCTCATCATCCAAGAACTAACCACCACCACCACCCACCCCGAGATTTTGTACTGTTTCTGTTGTGCTGTTGTGAATCGGATTCATTGTACAAGGCCTGCTTTGTTTGTGGCCGGATTGAACAGAGACCCGTAAGAGATTTAGCGCCTGCGGTAATCCCGTCCTCCGACCCACCCGACTGTGTGTGTGTGTCAGCGGGTTCCGCGTTGTTCTGGTGCTAACCTGGCCGTGTTAGACGCAGTAATCAGTCGTTATAACCCGGACCTAGCCTTCACCACTTTCGTCAGGGCTCAGGAGCTGTGTGAAAGTCGAGGTGGCCGTCCTGGGCTCCCGTCCCTAATAAGCCTACGGTTCCTGTGAACATAAAGCAATACTTGAACCAGCCAACCACTTTTGTGTTAGTGCGGGGAGTTTGTCGTCCAACACTGGCCTGCCCAGAGACTCGAGAGACGGTTCCCTACACCCCGTGACGCACAGGTTGGCGAGGGGAAGGGGTGGGGTGGGGGGGGGAGATGATGACAGGCTGGCGAGGGGACGGGTATGGTGGTCGGGGGGGCGGGGGGAGGGGGGGGGGCGGGCACACGCATTAGAGAGAGAGAGAGAGAGAGACTGTGGCGTGCTCAGCAAAAGTATGCTTAGTTCACAGTTTGCATATAATAGTATATGCATTACAGAACACGAGAAAGCGTTTTTGACCCATGAAAACTTACACAGACCTAAACTGTGTACACAGAAGTATATTCCTTTCACATCCCACACCCCCCAACCACCACCACCACCACCCAATTGCCTTTGTCCCTGCACACGGACACTGTCCCGGTTTTGTTCGGTTAAAATGAAGTGAATCAAGTGGGGGCCAGAACATGGCCAGAACAAACGCCGTTCACGCTTGACCGCTGTGGAAATCGCCCGCTTTTGTCGCGGCGCTTCTCGCCGGCGACCGCCGTAGGGCTAACATTGAGCAGAGGCCAGTTGGGAGGCAGGTCATGCAGTCATCTGGGAGGGACGGAAATGCAACGGTGCGTGGACATCTCGGCCCCGGACCGGACATTTCGGACCCGGGCATCTGGTAAGTAAGTAAACATGGTGCTTAACGTCCACAGAAACCATAAGGCTTATTAGGGACGGGGAGAATGGGGTGGGGGGGGAGTATAGAGGTGGGAGGTAGGTAAGTAAACATGGTGTTTAAAGTCCACAGAAACCTTAAGGCATATTAGGGACGGGAAGAAGGGTGGGGGGGGGGAGGAGTTATATACCTATCGCTACACTGTCACCACCAGAATGACTCCTGCATTAAGATGGGCAGCGATGAGAGCCATTTTAATGTTTCATTAATTGTGAGGGACGGTGTCCACAAGACGGTGTCCACAAACCACAACCTTTTTGAAGAGAAAGGAGAGCCGAAGCGGAATCGAGCCAGGGCACTTCTGCTTACCAGCTTAGCGCCTTACCGCTGGCCCAAACAGGCTCACTATGGCATCTCGGCCCCTCGTTTTATTTGATCTGTATCGAGCTGTGACATTGCAGACCACCAGTGGAACAGCCATTGCACAAACAGCTGTGCTCACTGTCGATGCGACGCGATTTCACCCCAACTACCTACCACCCACTGGCCCACACATAATCACCCCAGGGTCACTCTCATGCATCCAGATAAATACACACAGCGACGACAGAGAAAAGGAGCTGTGTGAAAGTCGAGGTGGCCGTCCTTGGCTCCCCGTCCCAAACAGTCCATGCGGTCTCCGTGGATGTAAAGTAACATTGAACAGAGAAAAGGAATGAGGATAAGATCCCTGCCGAAATATCCGCCATTCGTCCTGTGGTGAACTGTCCGGTGATGAAATATCCGGTGGTAAATTGCCCTGCAGTTCTGACCAAGGATGCTGCAGCTGTAAATCATCAGCTTTTCGCGGATGACACACAGCTCCAGAAATCCGTTCCTCACAGCGAAGTGGACAGCCTCACCAAATAACTCAATGCATGCACAGACGCCATTAAAAATAAAAAATGGATGACCGAACTCAAACTTTATGACCACAAAACAAAAGCTCTTTTCTGTCCCTTTTCTTCTTCCTTGAAACCTTCCACCATTTCCCTCCCTGTCTCGATTACTCTTGGCTCTCACAACATTCCTTTCTCAGATTCTGCCAGGAACCTTGGATTGATTCTCGACTCAAAACAGTCCATGAAGAAGCACGTCATAAAAATCTGTCAAACTACTTATTTGGAGTAGAAACGCATTTCTTCAATCCGCAGGTTTCTCAGTGAAGACGGAGCCAAGACTCGTGTTACTTCCTGTATCCTCTCACTGCTTGATTACTGCAATGTTTCCCTATGGATACACCTCATTCTGTCATCCAACCTCCAGAATATTCAGAACTTTGCCGCAAGGCTTGTTTTCTTGGCACCGCGTCACCACCACTCAACACCACTCCTTGAAAAATTGCACTGGCTTCCCGTTTCAGAACGTATTAAGTATAATTTTCTACAAAGTCGCTTGTGTGTGTTTCAGTGCTGTAAACGGTTCTGGTCCTGCTTACCTCGCTGAATTGCTACATGTCCGTCTCGTACACTACGCTCTTCTTCTGACACTCGCATGCTGAAAATCCAACAATACAAACGCAAAACTCCCGGCTTTCGCACTTTTTCTTGCTTTGGACCCCAGATTTGGAATTTACTCCCGCAAGACGTTCGACACTGTTCAACCCTGTCATCTTTTAAAACCAAACTGAAACCTTCCTCTTCTCACAGTAATTCCGCCCCAAGTAATACCAGTACCAATTTTCGTTACTGTGTGTGTGTGTGTGTGTGTGTGTGTGTGTGTGTGTGTGTGTGTGTCCCAAGCGCCAGTGCAGAATCAACAGAAGGGAGTTAATTAGCTCTCGAAAAACGTATTTCGAGCGCTAATTAACTCCCTTGTTTGTTGATTCTGCACTGGCGCTCTAGACCTCGTTCTGTTTGAGATCGTGTTTATACACATGTACCAATGCAGTTTACACAAACTATTATATGAAGCACAAAAAAAGAAGAAGAGTAAACGCAACTGAATCAAATCAGATCACACACACACACACACACACACACACACACACACACACACACACACACACACACACACACACTTCTCAAAAACAGTGCTGACGGTCATTGCATGACGAATACTGGTGGTGAATATTTTGGTTCTAGGTTCTAGGTTATCGACTTTTTCGGTGGTGAATTGTCCGCGCTGTGTTGTTAATCAGGCTGACCTGTCAACGTGTCTCTCTCTCTCTCTCTCTCTCTCTCTCTCTCTCTCTCTCTCTCTCTCTCTCTCTCTCTCTCTCTCTCTCTCTCTCTCTCTCTCTCTCTCTCTCTCTCTCTCTCTCCGCTTTATTTTATTTAAACATTGATTTTAATAGCAGTGTTGATAGTATTTGCTTTCGATGGTTAAAAATACTGAACATATTTCATCAACTCTCTCTCTCTCTCTCTCTCTCTCTCTCTCTCTCTCTCTCTCTCTCTCTCTCTCTCTCTCTCTCTCTCTCATATTCCACCTGAGAAGATTTTTTACTTTTTGAAAAAAATCATTATTTTTGAGATAACTAATGGTTATGTTTGTGTTTTACTCATCTTTTAAGTCTCGTTTTAAAATTGTACATATACTACTTTTCGCGTGTTCACATTTTTAACAATTATTGTATGATAACAGAATATGTTTCGCCCAGATATAACCGCAATGGTTGACTGGGCGTAACACACCAAGTTACTGCTGCTACTATTAATACTACTACTACTACCACCACTACTCTCTCCCCTCTCTCTCTCTTTTGCATTGCAACTCTCCATTTTATCCCTTCTAACGTGCAGTACACGATTACACCCATATCCTTCACAGATAACGATTATCTTCGCTTGGTGTTTGACGTTTCCGCTTCTACTTTTAGTCTTTCTTATCTCCAAAGTATCACTTGCCGTGTTGACCTTCTGTTTGATATCTAATCTTACCCATGAGTTTTGAATGCATCCACTCTTATCTCGGCCTGCTTCGTCATCATTCAGCTGGAGTCCGATTTCAACTCTGTCGGTAGGTAGTGCAAGGACAGCAGCATTGAACGTTATGACAGCCTGAAGGGAATAATTCACTTCAGTCACGCATTCAACTGAACTGCTGCGTACAGGTCTTCCCGGACTACACCAGCGCTCTTAGTTTTTCTTTCACAAACGTCATCGTATTGGATTCTGAGCAACTATCCGGTATACTCTCAAGAGAACTCTCTTTTAGAGCTGTTGTCGCCTTCTGGACGCTGCCCTAGGATGTTTTATTGAGAAGGACACCATGCAGTTCAGTGGATTGTGTTAAATAATTATACGAATACCACCACCACAATGCCCCAGGGCGATGTTTTGTTTTCCTGATTGCTCGGGGGAATTGAATTCTACGGAGCACGCAGTTTCAAGCTGGAGACTAGACTTGGGTGGCGGGGAAATTGAATACTACGGAGTATGTTAATTCCGTCCAACTAGAGACTAGACTAGACTTGGGTGCTAGGGAGTATGCACATTCAAACTGGAGACAAGACTTGGGGGGGCGGGGGAAGACACTACGGAGTTTGTTCTGTCAAACTAGACTTGGGTGCTAGGGAGTATGCAGTTTCAAACAGGAGACTAGACTTGGCTGCTTCTGGGGCGTAGAATCATTGGAGGGGTTACGGTCATGATGGGAGTAAAACAGGATGATAGTGGGCAGCGGAGTAAGCCGGCCGGGTTAATTAATTAATTTGTTGTAAATAATTTTTATAATTGCTTTTTTTTAGGACAGTAATTTTTAACAGGTGGACCTTGTGAAGAGACAATTTTTATGTGATACGCATTGAATTTCTCATGTATTTATTTATGAATGACTTTTTACCTGGATGTTTGTTTGCTGTTGTAATTTAATGATGTTTTAAGATTGGCCTGAATGTGTGACGAGTGTACTTGGCACGACAAAACATTCTTAGTGCAGTTGTATTGACACTTGGCAGTAAAGTTGTAGTGTGTGTGTGTGTGTGTGTTAGTGTGTGTGTGTTAGTGTGTGTTAGTGTGTGTGTGTGTGTGTGTGTGTGTGTGTGTGTGTGTGTGTGTTAGTTAAATGGCAGTCGACTGAAACTGAAAGTGGTTCACTTAGTTCTACCTAATGGATGCCGGTGCTCAGCCTGCAATAGCCGTTAGAAGAGACGACGAACAGCGAAAAATAGTTGCAAAATTTAGCGCGCGGAGGCACGCACGGGCGCACGTTTGCGCACCCATGCATGCATACACACACATGCATGCACGCATGCACCTACCGCAACCCCCACACACAGACCCATGAGACCGCTGTCCACAGTGACGGACAAGCAACAGGTGGTGGGCAGGGCTATAGCTGTAGTCACGCTTTCTTTACTTCCTGGACCACTCCAGTACTTACTTATTAAAAAGCGGTAATAATGACCGGGGACACACGCCGCCGGTCAGCGGGTCATCGATGAGCTGCCGTAACACACTCACCCCCACCCAGACCCCCTAGTGCTTTGATCATCGGAAGTCAGCTAGGCTCGCGTCAATGCTGCGACACGGACAGTGCTGTGCAGCGGTCTAGGCACGTCCCGTAGCAGCGGCCGAGCGCGCGTGTGTCAGCAGTGAGTGATTGCCAGTGGCGGAGATAAATTGGGGCTCGCTATCACTGCCTCCGGGACTGACACCCAGATTGGCGTGAAAACTGGCCGGCGGAGGAACCTCCAGGACAGTCACCGCGCGGCCAATTAAAAAGCGACAGATGAGCGTTGCGTGCATCAGCCGCGAGTCTTCTCATGCTTAGATTACAGCGCCTGTCGAGTTGCTTCTGATACCTAGATTAGATAGCCTGTCGGTGTGCGTAGTATAGAAATTAATGTACGTCTCTTGATCCCGGCGTGTGACGTGAGAGAGTCTGACCCAACTTTGGCCCTGCTGTTCCTTGTTGCAGCTTGCTGTGAGTGGTTTTTGTTTGTGTGTGGGTGAGTGGGTGTGTGTGTGTGTGTGTGTGTGTGTGTGTGTGTGTGTGTGTGTGTGTGTGTGTGTTAGACTGTCCTGATTGAATGACTGTTTTTGATGCGGTGGTTGTATGTGCGTGTGGGTGCGCGCGTACGCGCTCGTGTGTGTATGTGTGTGTGTGGTTATTAGGCTAACTTGTCTTGGATTGTCCATCTCAGTTGAATGACGAGTGTTGTATGTGTGCGTGCGTGCGCGGGCGCGCGCGCGCGTGTGACTGTGTGTGTGTTTCTTTCAGAAATCCGTTTTCCTCAGTTTCTACTCACTGTAGCGTACTTGAATCACATATCCGCTCTGTTAAAGGCTGTCGTCAAAATAAAAAGTCTTCATTCAAAATAGTGGTGGCAGACTGGGCTCAAAGCATCAGCTAACTAACTAACTGATTCAAAATATCCTGCCGAAGACGGTTCTGTCACTGTAGAGGTGCGTCATCTTTATATGATATTATGTAACGAACACTGCTGCAATGTGCGTCTATTACGGATCTTGAGGTCCCCCCCTCACTGTACTGTTTATGTCGACAGGTAAAAACGATCAAAGGTGTTTAAGTTCAAAATGACCAAAGAAGTTTATGTTAAGTTATCAAAGTGTTCAAAATTGTTTATGTTCAGAGATCAAAACGATCAAAGAAATGTGTCTTCGGGGATCAGAACGACCATGCTTACGTTGAGATATCGAATGTGATTATGTTGAAAGATCAAAAGTGTCAAAGGTGCTTTTTGTTAAAATCACCGTGGTAGATCAAAGCACACAAGATGTTAAAATTGAATACTTGTTGTTGTTGTTGTTAATAGGACACGACAGAATAGTATGCGGTCAGAGCTCAGGAGCTGTGTGAGAGTCGAGATGGACGTCCTAGGCTTCCGTCCCGAATAGTCCGTATGGTCTATGTAGACGTAAAGCAATGTTAGATGAAGAACGAATAGCTCTCAGAGTTCAGGAGCTGGGTGAAAGAGTAGGTGAACGTCCTGGACTCTCCGTCCCAAAGCCGGTACGGTCAGTGTGGAAGTAAAGCAACATTTGAAGAAGCACGCAGACTTTGGGTAACCCACGGCTTTGCGGAAACAACCAACAAACAGTGACTGCGCATGTGGTGGGGTCAGGGCCCAATCAGAGACTGTTGACACTGTCATTGCTGGCACCTCATTATCTCTAGCCTGGAGGTCGGGGCGTGGGCCGGCTTAAGTAAAATGCTAGTGCTAAGAGTTCCATGTTGGGATTGCTTTCAGCTATAGTTATCTCCATGACATAACACTCCATTAGCGAAGTCGGAGCTCACCCGGACGACACTGCACTTCTGACAGTACGTACAGGTGTGGGGAAACGGTTGCACGCGCTACCTGCTCGGCCAACATTGAGTGAACCTCGGGGTTCTAGCTGAGGAACGCTAACAAACTACTGTGGTGGGTCGACAGGTTTCGCTTGGTCCAAGTGGTGGGCAAACTGTCTGTTGTGTTGATGGGCCAGCAGTTGGCAGACATCAGACGCCGCGGGAACAAACCGGTTGTCCACCAGGGCCGCGCCCTCAGAGACTGGGCGACTCTCTGAAGGCGCTGACCCGCGTGCCGTTTCGGCCGTATGGTTGCGGAGCACCGTCCGAAGTAGCTCTCAAAGGTATCGCGTGTCAGCATAGCCGTACGGTTGAAACGATTCAGCGCATCTGTTTCAACTTGTCCGTTCCAAATACAGTATGCTGTATTTCGAACGGATGAATGGCATCCGCCAGCCAGTTAGCGCTCGCCGTTTGGCTGCACAGCCACTTAGAAAATGGCGGCAACAGGAACCGTCGTGCTGTCCCAGGCGGAAACAGTTTTATCATGGTCTTGTGGAATAGTCAGTCAAAAAAACAGACAGGAAGCAGTGTTATCGGGACCGTGCGCGCGTGTCTTATTAAAGTGAACATGGAGGGGAGGTTTTGAATCCGACTCGAAGGTAGTCTGTCAGTTTTGGCCGCATCGTGTGGCACCCAGCATGTTTAAGACGGACGGGTCCGAAACCTTAACACACCGCCCACAACAACATCCGCGTCAAAGAGCTTGAGCTCGTCCTCATCGACTGTGCCACTGACAGAACCGACTGACATGGCGTCACATCTGAGAGACAAACTCCGCAGTAGAAAACCAGAAGGAATGACTGAACAGCATGTTCAACCTGAGACGCATAACGGCACAATGACTTCCGCACACGTCTGAGAATAGCTGGCACATTTCTGAGTGCCCTTCGGGCAGACTCGCTGCGCTGTACAAGCATAAGAGTGTGTGTGTCTGTGTGCGTATGTGGGTGTTCATATTTCTGTGCATTTGCATCTTTGTCGTCGAAATATATAATTATGTAAAATAATTTGTAAGCGCTTAGGGTATTTTGTAGCCCACTATTGTTGTTATTATTATGGCTGTGAATGAGTGACTGCAGCTTTACACTGCACGTTTGTATAACTACTGAAGTTGCGTACTTTCATTCGCAGAGACAAACCTCCCTCCACCCCCACCCCCTCAACATTTGATTGAAAGGCCTGCTTTTGTGTGTGTTACAGATTACCCACGAGAACAATGAGCTGACCACACCGAACGGCCATGACTTCAACGTTGGAAACATAGTTTCTGCTTTTGTTAATCAGAATATTACAGGTAAGGTGTTTTGATTTATATTTACAGACACGCAGACGCTCGCACCTACACACACACCCATCCCCACTATCCACCGCCCTCTTCCACCAGCCCAGAACACACACACACACACGCACGCACGCACGCACGCACACAATTTATGAAAGTGCATGAATGATCAGCATCATGAAACATGTTGACCGTCTCATAACACGGCCCCCGCACTCCATAATTACACCTCTCCAAGGTATTATTGTTGTCGTAAGGGCAGCTGACGATGATGAGGATTGCCCGCTGAAGCACTTTCCTTGCCAGCTGTTGTTCAGCTCGGAGACTCCCGCGGGGCCATAAACGATTCGTAAGCTTAAGGTGACAGCGATGTCCCGCTCGGCACCTGAGCTGTTTATGACGGGTAAACCTCCGTTTATTGGCGTGCGCCGTCAACACGTGTCAGCCACAAGGTCGGCCCCAGTACCCCAATCCAGGCGCAGTCGGTCACACACGATTGTGTAGAATGCTCAGCAGTAAAGATTCCACAACCTCTTGTCAAGCTTGACCTGGACCCGTGTTTCACATATATATATATATATATATATATATATCATAATGTCAGCCTTGTGAAACTTCGCGCCTTCCTAGGGTGTGTTATATTGTTTATGTATGCTACTCGGCTGCCCAAGTTTCCAGTCTAGTGTTGGTGACAGTGCTGTAGTCGTCTCGTAACGTGGTTTGATTCTGCAGTTCTTTGCGCAGGTGTTAACCAAACTTCGGTAGTATAGCCAGGTGGATGGAGGGGGGGGGGGAAACAAAAAGACACACGAAACGTTGATTGTTTCCTAACCGAGACTACGATGTTCTCGACACCACCACCACCCTTCCCGCCCCTTTGATTCTTTCCGAACCAAGACTACGACCATCTCGACACCACCACCACCACCCTCCCCACCCCTTTGATTGTTTCGTAACCGAGACTACGACCATCTCGACACCACCACCACCGTCCCCGCCCCTTTGATTGTTTCCTAACCGAGACTACGACGTTCTCGACACAACCACTACCCACCCCGCCCCGTTGATTGTTTCCTAACCGAGACTACGACGTTCTCGACACCACCACCACCCTTCCCGCCCCTTTGATTGTTTCCTGACCGAGACTGCGACGTTCACCCTTCCCGCCCCAAACCCAGCACAAAACATTTAAAACTCAAGAGAACATAACACACGCACCAAATGGGCCACCCCCTGTTTAAATGTTTTCGCGACATCTTGCTTTAACTGCTTCAGGCCAATCCATGGACCTATATCTACATATATATATATATATATAGATCCATGGGCCAATCCTTTAGTGTAAAGACAGCGTGTTTCACTTCAGTAAAGTGTGAGCCGGTTTCGCCTGGCGGCAGTTAAGGCTAGCAAGCAGACAGACGTTGGTTCGATTCCGATCTGGCTCTCATTCTTCTCTCTAAAACTTGTGTTTCATGTAGCGTTGGATATAGTTCGTGTTCCCCTCCCCGGATTGTTGATAGTGATTACACACCCTGTCAGCCGCACAGGTCATATACTGGCGACCACGAACCAAATTACAGTTAAAGTTGGCACTCATTATTCACGTATCGTGTTCTGACAAAGTATATATATGTGTATAACCGTCATGGTTGACTGGGCGTTAAGAACCAGGTATCTATCTATCAATCACTGTTCACGTCACGTCACGTCGTTTTACACTGGAAAACGATTGGCAGAGTTTGAAGTTCAGTGAAGCGGAGAGACAAAAATCAAACAGGTGTATTGCCGGCGGAAGGCGAAACATACAGATATAATTCTTACTACTTCATGGGGGGTGGGTACTGACAGAAGGAGAAACATGCAAATGTTAAATGTTGTTATTCGGACTACTCCAGGTCTTTTTTCTGCAGCGGTGGGTGGATAGATATATAGATTGTTGCTAGCAGAAGGCGAGGACTGACATGCAAATGTTGTTATTCAGTCTACTCCAGTTCGTCTGTTTTCTACCGGGGAGGGGGGTGTGGGAAGGGGGTTGCTGGTAGAAAGAAAAACGTGCATAGCAGTCGGACTACTACTGACTCCATCTCTTCTGTGTTTTCTGCGGGAGGGGGGGGATTCCGGCAGAAAGTAGACATGCAGATGTTGTTATTCGCTACTCCAGCTCTTTTATGTTAAGTTCTGCAGGGGGGGGGGATTCTGGCAGAAGGCGAGACATGCAAAATAATGTATTCGCACTGCTCCAGCTCTTCTGTAGGGGGTGGGGATGGGGGGAGTTGGTGGCAGTAAGCAGAACATGCAATGCTATTAAACTGTCTACCCCAGCACTTCTGTGTTTTGTGCAGCATTTACTTGGGGGGGGGGGGGGGGGGGGGGGGGGAGGGGGCTCAGTGAGATTCCAAATGTTATGTTGGCGTCACTGGAAGGAGTGTGGAAGATAGGAGGTTACTGCTGTCTGGGGGTGTTACTGTACGTGGCATGATTGCTTATCGGGGAGATCATCAGTAGGTTAAAGCGTGCAGTAACTGCTATCTGTCCAGGCAGACGCTGACTGTCTGTGCAGTATACTGTCTCTGTCTGAAGCAGTTATGGCAAGGTATGAAGACTTTAGAAAGGGCTGTAGTCCATTATGGCGTGCATCTTGGGCCTTCGTGTGTTTCAAGCGTTCGTTATCGCTTTTTGCCTGATGTGTATTATGATTGGTAGTTAGTGCATTCTGATCGGTAGTTAGTGTGTATTCTGATTGGTAGTTAGTGTATTCTGATTGGCAGTTAGTGTGTATTCTGATTGGTAGTGTGTATTCTGATTGGTAGTTAGTGTGTATTCTGATTGGTAGTCAGTGTGGTGTGTATGAATGAGCCGAGT
>JABMCL010003330.1:355000-382500 GCA_018857735.1 Alviniconcha marisindica
TGTGTGTGTGTGTGTGTGTGTGTGTGTGTGTGTGTGTGTGTGTGTGTGTATTAATTCACTCGTGTAACTCCAAGGTGTTCGGCCGTCCATGATCGATCCTTCCTCCGTTGGTCTTTATTAGTTGGACATTAATTAGTTCTTTAATCTTCGACCGTCCGCCGCGTCGCCATTTCAGATTTCATCGTCCGTTGTCACTGGGAGACTCACCTCATGCGTGCCGTCCGCCGTTATCTGTGTAGCAAGCATGGAACGGCGGCCGTTATCTGTGTAGCAACATGGAACGGCGGCCGTTATCTGTGTAGCAAGATCTGTGTAGCAAGCGTGGAACGGCGGCCGTTATCTATGTAGCGAGATCTGTGTAGCAAACGTGGAACGGCGGCCGTTATCTATGTAGCGAGATCTGTGTAGCAAACGTGGAACGGCGGCCGTTATCTATGTAGCAAGATCTGTGTAGCAAGCATGGAACGGCGGCCGTTGTCTGTATTGAGAGAATATGGAACGGCGTCCGCGCGTCTGTGACAATTGGTACCGAATGATGGTCATACCGTGTCGCCATGTGCTGACCAGAGATCTGCTCATAGTATCTGTGTCAATTGGCACCGAATGGTGGTCATACCTTATTCTCATAGTGTCTGTAACGATTGGCATTGAATGATGATCATGCCGTGTCGTGCTCATAGTGTCTGTGACAGCTGGTACCGAATGATGGTCATACCGTGTCGCTGTGTCGTGCTGACCAGAGATCTGTGTGTCGTGTCTGTGTTGTAGTGTATAGTGTCTCGGTCCTGACCCGGAGCTGATAAGAGTTGATGAGGGCATTTGTCTCCATGCTTCGGGTCAAAAACCTGGAGCTGGGTCGGGTTTGGTGGAGGAGGGGGGTGGAAAGGCAGGTTAATGTCCCTAATTAGCCCGACATCTGAAGACATTAAGCCCCACATCATTGGGGGTGGGGGTGGTGGGGGCATGCGTTGGAAGGGGGGAGGGAGGGGGTATGTTCTCGGATTAGGTCCAACCCAAACCAAACGCGGCAGAACTGTTACGTAGAGAGAGATCATTTCTTTGGGTTCTGACATTGACGGGACGGCCGAGTGTTGCAGACGTAGCGCCAAAGGCGACACCACTGTTGTCAGCGGGTAACTGAAAGTTATGCGCTGTAGCTTATGTCTGTAAGTAAGTAAGTAAACATGGTGCTTAAAGTCCACAGAAACCATCAGGCTTATTAGGGACGGGGAGAAAGAGGGGAAGAGAGTATGGAGGTGGGGGAAGAAGGAGACTATTATACCTATCGCTGCACTGTCACCACCAGAATGACTCCTGCATTAAGACGGGCCACGATGAGAGCCATTTTAATGTTTCATTAATTTGTGAGGGACAAAGTCACAAGACAGTGTCCACAGATCACAACTTTTCAAGAGAAGGGAGAGCTGAAGCGGATTCGAATCGAGGTCCCTCTGCTTACCAGCCTAACGCCTTACCGCTAGGCCAGACTGGCTCACAATCAGTCAGAAGCGGCATTTAAAGGGGTGCAGAACTGAATAAGCATCACGGCCGCTGTCTGTGTAACAAGCGTGAAATGGCGGCTTTACGGCCTATAGTAATGGATTTATTATTTTTTATTATTGTTTTTAACAACCACACAGCTGTTATTCACACGATATTTTTAATCGACGTTTGGAAGTCGCGAAAACACGACCGTGAGTGCTGCCATTTTGTGTCCAGCTGTCTGTATCCGTTACATCGTAAACAAGGCCGGCATGTGTGGCAAAAGTATCAAATGCGTCGCGAGCCAGCCCTTTTCTGCTCTTCATTGGTGGAGAGCGAGTGAACATGGCTGCTCCCCGTGGAGCCCAAACTCTGAAGCAAAACAAAACAAAAAGCACTTTTGAATGAACATTGATGGAATTTAACAACCATATGGAACATGCAGATGAAAGTTTGTGTACATTTTAAGGCCAGCGTACTTGTTCGGCTTGGTTTCCCGTCAGTAAGGTTGCGACTCCGGTACTTCGTGACCGACTTCTATAAACGTGTGTGTGTAGTGTGTGTGTGTGTGTGTGTGTGTGTGTGTGTGTGTGTGTGTGTGTGTGTGTGTGTGTGTGTGTGTGTGTGTGTGTGTGTGTGTGTTTGTTTATGAACAGAAGTTGTATGAAGTTACGGCGCGCGTATTTTTTGCATCCATCGCGAGTTCACAGGTCCAGCTTGTAACTCTCGTTTTAGAACCAGAGAGTTGTTCTGTTATGGTCATGTTAACTGTGCTCTCTCTCTTTCTCTCTTTAATTACTTGGAGCGAAGCTTGTCGTTAAGACCCCCCCCCCCCACAAAAAAAGAAGAAGAAAAAAAGTGGTGAAGTTTTATTCAGAACCCGCCACCTCTGCGTTCTCCCCTCTGCCCCGTGAAGCCCTTTTTCAAGGCGGATTAGGGGGAGCATTTCAGCGGTTAACTCTCGTCATAAAAGTGATGGCTGTGTGACAGCCGACAGGTGCACGTACCGGCCGAGCCCGGAAAGGCGCAACGCTTACACGGCGCTTTGATGTCAGCCCAGGTGCCGGAGACAGGGGTTGTGGGCCACACGCCGCTGATTCAGACCCCAGCTCCGCTACCCCTCCATCCCCACCCCCCACCCCCAACCCCCTGTGACTCAAATATAGACCACAGAGTCACGCAGTCACAGCAGCATAGATATGTGGACCGGGACTATGTAACGGACGCCGTACGCGGATGTTTTTTGTTTGTTTTCCCCCCGTTTTTCCCCCTTTCAGTTCCCCCTCCCCCCCCCCCCTCTCTCTCTCTCTCTCTCTCTCTTACACACACACACACACACTCACACAGAGCTCAGGAGCTGTGTGAACAGGGAGGTGGGCCTTGGCTCTCCTTCCTTGTCCCATTCTTCCCCCCGTCCCTATGTGGACGTAAAGCACCATGAAAGAAGGAGAAAAGTGTTTTTCTCTGATTAGATTGTTCGTGCGCCCTCTCTCTCTCTCTCTCTCTCTCTCCTCTCTCTCTCTCTCTCTCTCTCTCTCTCTCTCTCTCTCGACTCTGTGTGTGTGTGTGTGTCTCCAGTGTCTCTTTTTTCAAGTAGAGAATATAAAGGGGCGTTGACTTACAGGTGAACCAGGTGAGCCGGTTTGGCCTAGCGGTAAGGCGTTAGGCTGGTAAGCGGAAGGACCTCGGTTCGATACCGCTTCGGCTCTCCTTTCTCTTCAAAAATTGTGGTTTGTGGACACTGTCTTGTGACTTTGTCCTCACAATTAACGAAACATTAAAATGGCTCTCATCGCTGCCCATCTTAATGCAGGTCATTCTGGTGGTGACAGTGTAGCGATAGGTATACACTCTCCCTCTTCCCCCACCTCCATACCCCCTTCCCCCCATTCTCCCCGTCCCTAATAAGCCTTATGGTTTCTGTGGACGTTAAGCACCATGTTTACTTACTTACTTAGGTGAACCAATAGGTATTTAAAAATATTTGTTCATTAGTTCTCTGGTACAGATTATTTTCACCTTGAAGTTCGGGCGACTGCTGCTTTAATATAACCGACTGTTCACAAAGCTGTGCTTTCTCCTTGACGCTGCCTGGGTGCCGACGGCTGCCTCGGTCGCTATCAGCAAAGAAGCGGCCATCGTGCTTTCGTCCAGTGTCCGTCATGGACACCAGTGCTTGCAGAGATAACGACGTGCACGCCGCTTTCACTTTTGCTGGACATTATCTGATTTTCCTCAAAACTTCTGGCGGCTCCGAAGGGAAACGTGACGTGAAATAGTGGAATAACAAACTTAAGGAACTGTTGGTACGAAATATGAGATCGGATCTGTGTCTGTATGTAGGCGCTTTAAGTGGTTGACTGTCACCCGTTGCTTGGTGAGTTGTGCTTGGGCCGTTGGCGGGGCGTTGTCCTTGTTTTTAATGTATTTAGTGCATCTGTTGTTTAGTTTAATAGCTGTCAGCGGAAGCTGTGCGACAAGACGTGCAGGGAGTGTGCGTGTGGTGGTGGTTGGGGAGACATCCTGGAAGGCCTGTCGTAAAATGTCTGCTGGGTAAAAAGGACCCTTATAGATTTTGATATCCTATGAGCTATCGTGGGAGGACGGGGGGGGGGGGGGGGGGGGGAATTGAATGCTTTCTCAGTCGATTTGAGTTCACTGGTATTGGCACCTGGGTGCGACCCAAACTGTGCCTGGTTAAACCAACATGCAGGGTGGGGGTGTGTACTTACAATGCTGAACGTTGATTACTATGTAGTAGACTAGTCCCGTGACCAGCTCTCTAGACCACCTGATACGAGGTTCGGTAGCGACCGTATTTGATACACCCGGGTTGTCAACATGACTGTTATTGTCATTCGTTGCCACAAAACTGTATGTTTAAATCCCGTGTATGTATTGAAGATGCTTATTTCCCCATATTTTTTTTTTTTTTTTTTTTTTTTAATGAATGGACATGAATGTTTAAACATGGTTGTTTGTTTGTTTGGTTGTTTTTGTTTTGTTTTTTATCCTTTCAGAGAAAGGGAAAAATGGAAGATACGAGTCAAAATACTTTGATCATCCGTCACAGGGCAGTTCAGTTAATTACTGAAGGCTCAGTGATGAAAAAAAAGAAGTAAAACAAACGACAAAAACAATATTCTGTCACGCACACACACACACACACACACACACACACACACACACACACACACACACACACACACACACACACACACCGATCGGTTTCTGCAAACATTGTGATGTTGATTCAGCGCTTTAATAATTTCGATGTTATTGTCATTATTATCTTCTGACGTTTTCAATAATAATAGTCATCATGTATAGCCTACTTTTACGTGCTGTTTCTCCGACTGGAGCACATACTGTGACCTGCTGCAATTGACATGAAGGCAAAGAACAGGGAACCATCACGCGCTTACACTGAAAGATGGGGCCAGCTAAAGAGGCGCCATGCGACAGCTGAGATGCAGATTGGCTTTTAACGCCCAGTCAACCATGATGGCTATCAGGGCGAATGTGCGAGTTCACGCTGTAAAATCCCCTGGTGGGATGAATAAAGTATTGTGTATTCTGTAAAACAGAAACACAAGTACGATTTGGTCAGTGGGACGGAAGTCCGTTACTGGGTTGTCCTGTTTCAGTGACTACCAGTGAGGATGGAAATGCAGGAGATAGCGGGACACGGCCAAGGGGCACATGAATGAGACCCAAACACGCGGGCGTTTTTCGTTGAACCTTGCTCTTCCCGTGTTGACGTCGTTAGGCTGCATTTAGAGGACGTTCACCATCGAGTCGGTGGAATCTTGTTTGTCCGTATTGCCCGCGCTGCCTGAACTAAAGGCTTGGTTTCACACACCTGCCGGCTCCCGTGCTCGTGCAATACCAGCGACGTGTCGGCAGTATCCACTTTTAGTAGCCCCGTCGGTTCTCGCGGTCCTCAAATGGTATGAAGATGCGTTTGGGGCCGGGGAGGGGGGGGTGGGGGGGGTGTACACTAGCATAGTACGGAATGAAATGATATGTGGGCGTGCCAAAGTTTCACGCACACGCACGCACGCACGCACGCACGCACGCACGCACGCACGCACGCACACACACACACACACACACACACACACACACACACACACACACACACGCGTGCGCGCGCGCTAAAAGTGGATATTTTGCGATGAAGTTCGGGGAGCAGCTAAAGTGACGCCATGTCTGCACTGTTATTGGCATGGACCTATATATAGGTCCATGGTTATTGGTCTTTGAGAGTCCGGGCTGCGCGCGGAGGGCAAGTGCTTACAAGCAGTGTCCAGTGCAGCTGTTCTCCAACAGCTCATGGCGGTGGTGCGAGTCGGCTGGATTTGTTTAAAATGTGTGTGCCATGGGATGTTCAGCACAGGTTTTAAAGTCGGTGGAAAGAATGTGTGTACATTTCTGAATCAAAGTTTGCCACTTTATCAGTGTGACTGACAAAAGCATCGGAAAGGTTAAGTGTAAAATTGTACACTCTCGGAAAGGCTTTATCCTATCCTGTTCAGGCTTTGTACGCTTTTGACATGCATAATATCACGCACAGAGTGCTTTTCGTGCCTTTGAGGTGCATAGAGGGGCGGCAGTTGATACCTTTCTGGATTTGATAACAACGACAAATACGTTTAATGGAGAAGAAAAAAAAGTGGTCTTTTCTTGGAGGCTGTTTAAATAATGTCTTTCAAGCTTTGCACGATGATTACCTCCACTGAGCGTGACGTTTCCATGCCGTTTTCGGCGACCTAAGTAACTGACACTTTTTCAATACAGCCTTAATGTGGGCATTTTTCAGTGCTGTTGAAGCGCGGTCTTTGAACCTTTGTGCCTGTGCATAGTGCATCAAGCCAATGAGGACTATACGTTCTTCCTTATGTTGGGGAGCGGGGATAGTTCGATGGTTAGAGCGCCGCACTCGTGATTGAAAGGTTGCGGATTCGAGTCCTGCGGCGGGAGAATGTTCTTCGCCACGGTCAGCTTTCTGTGCTGACTCTTATTTCAGTATCCGTTCCTCCCCCGTGTTAACCGCAGTAGCACGTAAAAGATCCCGGTCATTCTGCCAAAAGTGCACATGGCAGGTTACAGCTAAACACACATGCAACCTACGTATATGTCTTCGAGTGAAGTGACTCTGTAAACTGGTGCATGGTTGTAGGGTGCACGCAGAACGTGCGCCGAGACAGCAGCAGTTTCACGTGGCACTAGCCATTTAACAACCCAAAAGAGCTATAAGTACAACTCTTAAGTGAATTTCGTTCTTTTGTTAAAAAACAAACAACAAAAAACCGGTCTGTAACAGGATACAGTCATTCAATCAGAATCACGTGCGACATGAGCGCAGCGAGTCTGCTCGAGAGCAGAGAATATCACTGTATGAAAGTGATCAATAATAACAGCAATCACAATATCAGTAAAGCAATACGGATGAATAAAATATATTGTGCGTGAATCCAAGCAGAACTTGATGTTTTCCATTATGTCACAATGGAACACATTCGGTGAGCACCGTGATGCTTTATGAGAGGAGAACGTTTTTATATCAGTTTTCATCGAATCACAGCCAGAGTGGGGCCGATGTCTGTTTTCTTTTGTGTCTCTCATCCGGCGCAATCCATAAGCGCGTATCGTTCATAAGCACGTGCTTTTGAGCGCGCTCTAATTTCAACAGGAAGCTAGAGCGCGTGCTCATGTTTGAACACGCTCGCACTTTTCCTGTAGAGCACTCAGTTTTTCCTGTCAACAATGGCGCAGTTTCCGAAGTGCCCGGAATATTTCGACGTGAGTATTTTTTTTCTTTTTTCTTTTCGTTTTTTCTTTTTCTTTCTTAAAACATTAGTCGAGAAAATGTGTAGTCTGTAGTTTTTCTCAAAAAGCAGAAAGTACACGCAAAACAGATAAAAACACAAGCACACACAATCCTGGCGAAAATCTACGATCCCAGCAGGCATTTACTAGAGAGAAGGAAGGACGCTCTGTTTTAGGCCATAGCTGTGCGCGCTTTTTGACAACAGGCACGGGCGCTTTTCGAGCAAAACTTGTCGCTGTTCTTAACGTTAATGGCGTTCTTAATATACAGTGCAAAAAGGTTGCCTGGCACAGTACCTTCGACCGCTTCGTCATTGCCCTACTTCTGCGAAGCTACATCGCAGTCTTGTACTGTGCGAAGTCTTTCCGGATACATAGGAGTCTTGTGCGAATTAGTCTTTATGAAGTGGCCGAAGCTGACCGTATGGTGCATGTGATTGGCTAGTCAGTTTTTGACGTGTCCGTGCTGTCGGCCATTGTTTACTGCGATGAGTTTCGATCAGCAGAAAATGGAAGAAGAAACTGCCGCCATTGAGGATGAGATTGATTTTTTTTTTATTGCCCTGTGGAATGGTCACAGGATAGGATTGATGTTTTTATTGCCCTGTGGAAGGATCACAGGTTGAGATTGATGTTTTTGTTGGCCTGTAGAAGGATCACAGGATGGGATTGATGTTTTTGTTGCCCTGTCGAAGGATCACAGGATGGGATTGATGTTTTTATTGTCCTGTGGAAGGATCACAGGATGAGATTGATGTTTTTGTTGCTCCGTGGAAGGATCACAGGATGAGATTGATGTTTTTGTTGCCCTGTGGAAGGATCACAGGATGGGATTGATGTTTTTATTGCCCCGTGGAAGGATCACAGGATGAGATTGATGTTTGTGTTGCCCTGTGGAAGGATCACAGGATGAGATTGATGTTTGTATTGCCCTGTGGAAGGATCACAGGATGAGATTGATGTTTTTGTTGCCCTGTGGAAGGATCACAGGATGGGATTGATGTTTTTATTGCCCTGTGGAAGGATCAGCGCATGCTGCGGGATGCTGCTTGATCCCAGCTGCAAGAACAGAAACAAGAGAAGGGACGTGCTTCTGCGGCAAATCGTCGAAGATTTAGGTGCGGATGTCCCGCTTTGTTAAGAACCGAAGTGACAGAAAACATCTTCGCCAAGTGCTCCTTTGACAAGTCGGCGAAACTATAAGATCTCTAAGTTCAGCGTGGTCGCATATTGACGACAGCAAAAAAAGAAAGAAAAAAAAGCGCACTCTGTTGTATGTACGCCTTTCAGCAAAACGTATCCGCGCAAAAACCCTTGTCCTGATATAACCGTATTGTTTTACTAGGCGTAAAAAACGCACAAGTTATTTACTTACCGCAAAACCCCGCAAAGCTGACACGTATTTGTGACCTGGGGAAGGCTTTTATCGGACGTAACAGTAACACCGACACCCGTTACGTATCAGGGAGGTTCGATAACGTCCAGACCGAATTGACGCACAATAATTGGCTGTTGGTGATTACTTGCAGTATCATCTAGCGGGGTCGGGTTTCTTGTCTTGCTATAATTGGCACGGCTGATGCGGTCGGCGCATATTGCCTTCCTTCATTCAGGAGGAGCATCAGTTCCGTGGTGTGTGTGTGTGTGTGTGTATGTGTGTGCCTCCCTGTCTGTCTGTTTGTCTGTATATTGGCTTCCTTCGTTCGGGAGGAGCGTCAGTTCCGTGTGTAATGTGTGTGTCCGTGTGGGTGTCGGTCTGTTTGCCTATTGCCTTCCTTCATTTGGGAGGAGCATCCGTTCCGTGTGTCTGTCTGTCTGTCTGTCTTTCCGTGTGTATTGGTCAGTGTTTAAAGGCCTGTCGTGGTGGCACGTGTGTGGCTTGGTGACTAGAGTGTTATTTCGCTAGGTGGCACGACTGGAGGTGTGACTTAGCTAGGTGGCACGACTGGAGGTGTGACTTCGCTAGGTGGCACGACTGGAGGTGTGACTTCGCTAGGTGGCACGACTGGAGGTGTGATTTTGCTATGTGTGTGCCCGTGTGTTTAGGTCAGTCGTGTGACACGTGTCTAACTTGATGACTGCGTGTGTGTGTGTGTGTGTGTGTGTGTGTGTGTGTGTGTGTGTGTGTGTGTGTGTGTGTGTGTGTGAGTGTGTGTGCGTGCGTGCGTGCGTGCGTGTGTGCTCGGGCGCACACACACACACATGCGCGCACGCGCTTTGGTCAGTACTGAAAGGCGTGTTGCGTAACACGTATATCTGACCCGATGACTACATGTGTGAGCTGGCTGTGTGTGGGCTGTGCAGAGGTGGCGAGGGACCGTCCGTGATGATGGCGACGTGTCGGCCAGTGCTGTGTGTGGTGACGCTGGTTCTCCTCTTCACCCTTGTCACAGCCAGGATATCCGGGAAGGTGGCTGAGAACGATGGCAATTATAAAGGTACTCACACACACACACACACACACACACACACACACACACACACACACACACACACACACACACACACATACGGGCACGTGCACACACACACACACATTCAGTCACCACACGACGCACACCCACACACACACACGCACACACACACACCACACACACACACACACACACACACACACACACACATCACGCACACACACACGCACGCACGCACGCACGCACGCACGCACACACACACACACACACACACACACACACACACACACACACAGGTACACACGCACGGACACACACACACGGCAATGTCCACTTTTAGCACCGTCGGTTCGCGGTCCTCAAATGGTGTGTGTGTGTGTGTGTGTGTGTGTGTGGTGTGTGTGTGTGTGTGTGTGTGTGTGTGCGTGCGTGCGTGCGTACGGAATGAACTTGAAGTATGCACTACGTTGGCATATCCACATATCAGTTCATTCCGTACTATGCCAGTGCTATACACAAATACACGCACACATACACATCCTCAAACCATTTGAGGACAGCGAACCGACGGGTTAAAGTGGAATTGCACCCCCCCCCCCCCCCCCCCCACACACACACACACACACACACACACGCAGGTCCACAAACACACACATACGTAATCGTGCCAGGTGGTTGTCACAGACTGCTTTTGTCTGTTGTATCAGCTCGTCCCCGCGAGCCAGCCCATCTGCCCGTGGCCAGTGCGCACGACGGACGGGGACTGCCCGACGCGAGGGCTCAGCCGGCGCCGCATCAAGACCACCAGTGGCACAGCCAGAACCAGCAACCGCAGCTGAATCAGCAGCAGCAGCTGAACCATCAGCCCAAGCAGAGTCAGCAACAGAAGGTTATCCAACAACAGCAGCTCAACCTACAACACCAGGTGAATCAGCAGCAGGTGAACCAGCAGCAGCAGGTGAACCAGCAACAGCAGGTGAACCAGCAACAGCAGTTGAACCAGCAGCAGCAGCTGAACCAGCAGCAACAGTTGAACCTGCAGCAGCAGCTGAACCAGCAGCGGCAGCAACAACAGGTACTGAACCAACAGCGGCAGCTGGACCAGCAAGCTCAGGTGAACCCGAATCGCCAGCACCAGCGGGTGCACGTGTTCAACCAGGGCCAGCCACCCGTTGCCAAGTCCCGCCATGAAGACGAGCAGATCGCCGGGCAGCAGGCGGGTGGGGTTGTGGGCGTCCCCCACCTCCCTCAAGGACAGCAGCAGCAGCAGCAACAGCAGCAGCAGCAGCAGCAGGCCCACATGGACCTCCTGCAGCAGAAGCGGCTGGACGAGCAGCGCGCGGCGCAGCAGTCGGTGTTCCAGCAGCAGGAGGAGCTGAGGCAGAAGCAGCAGGAGCGGGTCCGGCAGCAGCAGGAGACCATCCGCAAGCACGTCGAGCAGCAGCAGCAGTACCAGCTGCACCTCCACCAGCAGGAGCTGCAGCGACAGCAGCAGCAGCAGGGAAATGTGTTAAACAACAACAACAACAACGTCCTCAACAGCGCGGGAAGCAATCTCAACAGCGACATCAACGCCCACAGGCAAGACCCGCTGATTGTGGAACCCCCGAAGCGTACAGACCACCACCCCGCCGGCACCAAGGCGCCCACCCCCCGCCTCCACCAGTCCGACGTGGGGGGCGCCGGGTCCGTCGTGGGACACGACAACGGCGATGACAACAAGCCGCCGTCGCGGGACGACGACGACGACAACAACAACCGTCGTTCAACCGGCACCGGCAGGGATGAGGTCCCAGACGCTCCTCACAACGCCGACAACAACAACAACAACAACAACAACAACAACAACAACAACAATGACGAGGGTTTGTCGGACGAGTTCCGGCGTGGGCTGATCAAGAAGGTGCAGGGGGAGGAGGAGAGCAACCTGAACAACGTCCCGGTGCAGCGCAACGCCTTCCCTCCCGAGCAGCCCGTGCGGGAGATTGGGGGCATGCACGTCAACTGGGACTGGGAAGACTTCTCCATCACCTTCCAGAACTATGGGGCGGCGGAGATGAAGGTCAGTGATGGGGCTGAAATGACGCTCTCTTGTGCAGGGCTGAAGAGCCTGAGGGGCCGAGACAGTAGGAGAACAGAATTCGTAGCGAGTTACTAGTAGGACAGCAGTGCTCTCTCTCTCTCTCTCTCTCTCTCTCTCTCTCTCTCTCTCTCTCTCTCTCTCTCTCTCTCTCTCTCTCTCATGAAACGTTCCGAGGGAACGGGGTGGGGTGAGGGGTGGGGGAAACGTTTCTAGAGGCTAAATCCTCGACGCTGGGTTTTTCTTGGACATTGTATTACAAGCAAAATTGTCTAGAGTGCATATGATACGATAGCCTCTGTCGAGGTTTACCCATTCATGACAGTTTTACTGGACCTAATTTCAATGCACCGGCGATGCCTGAGACAGAAAGCTGAGAACTGTATTTTCCTTGGTTAACTTGGATGCTACGGACTTCGGGACTTTGGCTTTTTACACGTATAAACACGCTAAGCTCACTGTTTTGAATGAGTGGCGTGGAATCCTGGGAGAAAATGAACTCATTTCCGGATTCTGCCAAACCGTAACGTTGAGGTTTTCTCAGACACGCCGTCAAGCTGACAGGAGAGTATGAGATTAAAAAACAAAACAAAACAACAAACATATGTATATAAAGTTGAGTATTTTAACGTTTTTAAATGCGCGTTGTGTCTGATCAGTGTGTCTTCCTTTTATATATATTTTTTATTGCTAATTCATGCCCAAAAAAATCAAGCAAGGGAGTTAATTTACACTCGAAAAACGTCACACAAACACAACCACAAAGACCTGAGTCGCCTACGGTAACTCTCACCTAGCATGCGAGTAAATACAAGGTACATGAACTCCACGAGAGGTACATGCTCTGTTCATGGAAAAGACAACTGGGAAGTGGGGTAACAGTCATTTCCTTTCCCTGTCAGGTTCGTCGAGCTCCCCACGCCACCACTGGGGAGCCGTGGCCGCTGCCGCAGTACTACACCAAGAAGGAGAAGAACGTCCTCGTGGTCGACCCCAACTTTCAATTCGTCGTCAACAGCAACATCTCTTGTGACATCATCGATCAGGTCAGTTCATGTTCCTTTGTGGGTTTGTCAGTGGATATTTCTTTGTAGGGTTCTTTCACCGGGTCTGTTGACGTTTCTTTTTGGGTTTGCCATCAGGTCAGTTGATGATTCCCGGTGGGTTTGTCATTGGGTCAGTTGATGTTTCTTTATGGTTTTGCCTTCAGGTCAGGTGATGTTTCTCGGTGGGTTTGTCAGTTGATGTTTCTTCGTGGTTTCGCCATCAGGTCAGGTGATGTTTCTCGGTGGGTTTGTCGTCAGGTCAGTTGATGTTTCTTCGTGGTTTTGGCATCAGGTCAGGTTATGTTTCAGGTCAGGTGACGTTTCTCGGTGGGTTTGTCATCAGGTCAGTTGATGTTTCGTTGTGGGTGTCTTTGTTTTCTATGCTTCTCTTCACTCTTGTTATGCCTTCCTGGTTGTGTCGGTCGTGTCTGTCACATGTGTGTGCGTGTCGTGTCTGTCCTGCCTTTCTGTTGGGTCTCTTTGTGTGCACGTCTCTGTCTACTGGACGTCACGACAGTATACCACCCCCATACAGAAAGCCCCCGCCCCCCCCCCCCCCCCCCCCCCCCCCCGCCCCCGCCACCCCACCCCCAAACCCAAACCCCACGTTCCTGTCCTTTACTATCCCTCTCTTCACCGGCTGGTGCATTGCGTGCAGGCGATACAGCGGTACCGGAGCCGCATCGTGGAGCAGGCTATGGAGGACATGTACGACAACTTGCAGAACGCCGAGGGCACCAGCCTGGAGGCCCCGGAGACCAAGTACCGTTCTGCTGTCTACCAGAAAGCGCCCGTCCTCGCCAAGTTCTCCCTCAAGATCCGCAAGCCCTGCACCGTCTTCCCCTCGCTGGAGAGTGATGAGTCCTGTGAGTGTCAGGTGTTAGCTTAAAAAAAGCTGAGGTTTTGTCAGACGGTATCCAAGCTGACGGGAGAGTCAGAGATAACAAAACCAAAGTAAAAGCGTGTCACTTTGTCACCACGGCACGAGTGACAGAACGTGTCTGTTTATCACCACGGCACGAGTGACAGAACGTGTCTGTTTATCACCACGGCACGAGTGACAGAACGTGAAATTCTCATTTGTTTTGAGTGAGGGTACACGCGCACACGCACGCACCTACACACACACACACGCACGCACCTACACACACACACACACACACACACACACACACACACACCTTCACACACACACACACACACACCTTCACACACACACACACACACACACACACACACACACACACACACACACACACACACACACACACATAGAGAGAGAGAGAGAGGTGGTGGCGGCGCATGTGTTGACATGGTGAATGTGTGTTGATGCGGTGTTTACATGATGTGAGTGTGTGTTGACACGGTGTCGATGCACTGTTGACGTGGTGTTCGTACGCATGCGTTGACACGGTGTGGATGCGCTGTTGACGCCGTATGTGTACGTGTACGTTGACACGGTGTTGATCATTGATGCAGTAATGACGTGGCACATACACGTTGACGTGTTGTTGATGCAGTCATGACGTAGTGTGTGTACATGTACGTTGACGCGGTGTTGATGCAGTCGTGACGTGGTGTGTGTACGTGTACGTTGACACGATGTTGATGCAGTCATGACGTGGCGTATAAACGTCTACGTGGACGCAGTGTTGACGTGGTGGTTGTGTGTTTACTCCTGATGCAGATGACCTGGTAGTGAAGAAGTCGTCAGCGTACCTGTGGGCCAACGAGGTCTGGGGCTTGCTGCGCGGGCTGGAGACCCTCAGTCAGCTCATCTGGCGGGGCTCTGATGATCGGGTCAGTCTCTAGTCTTTCCACCTACCCCCCCCCCCCCCCCCTTTCAAGGGCTGGAAACTCGCAGTCAGCTCACCTGGCGGACCTCTGATGATCGGGTCAATCTCTCTCCCAAACTCCAAGCACTGGTTTACGACGTTCTTCCCTAAAGGAAGGTGCCGGAAAGCGATGCTCGGAGTGTGTCTCTCTCCATCTACCCCCCACCCCACCCCACCCCACCCCCACGGGCTTGAAACTCTCAGCTCATCTGCCGGGGCTCTGATGGTCGGGCCAGTCTCTCTCCGTCTACACCGCCTACCCCCACCCCCTTCTTTTACTTCTGTCTTCGTCTCGCTTCACTTTGATTTGAATGGCCTGGCCTAATCTTGGCCTGTCACTTTCCTGTCTTGTCTTGCTTTGTCATGTTTTGTTCCGTCTTGTCGTGACTGGAATAGTGTCTCCCTGCCCCTGTATGTCAAGTACTTCTTTATTCCATTCAAAGGAAAACGTGAACGCCACACGTGAATAACAGACACACGAAGAAATCAAATCTACATAATTATATAAAAGACTGACAGGCTAAGAGCGCGTAATGATGCACTAATACCCACAAGCATTAATAAAATAAAAAATATATATATTACTTATGGAAATGCGCTGTAAGATAAACAGTGTCGCACACATTAGTGTGATTGACATATGTGATCAATTCGATTGATATCTGTGGGTTTCAGTGCATGTGTGTGGTTTTTGCTTTGTTTCTTAAACCCCCTGCACAAAATACAACCGTAAATCCGCGATAATTAATACATCTGTTGCTGCCTCCGAGGCGGTAAGTTACTCTTTGTGTCTGGCTCAGGTCATTTACGTTGCAGACCTGTACACGCCTTCGGCCTTAGATCAGGTTTGGGGAGAGAAAGTCGTTTTATTCTGTGATTGCAGCTGTTGTCTGTATAGCAACTGTTACATTATCCATGCTTTCCCCGTTTTTTGTTTTGAACTTTTGCAACAACAGACTGTTCTCAGCTCGGTGTACCTGTAATCCGGAGGCAGATGTCTTAGCCGTTGTATAGTTTGTGCATAACAAAAATGTCCTGAACTGATTGGTGTCTGCTGCATCTCTTCTGTCTGTCTGTCTGTATGTTTCTGTCTCTCTGTCTCTCTGTCTCTGTCTCTGTCTCTCTCTCTCTCTCTCTCTCTCTCTCTCTCTCTCTCTCTCTCTCTCTCTCTCTCTCTCTCTCTCTCTCGCTCTCTCTCTCTCTCTTGTGTGTGTGTGTGCGGGCGAGGGGGGGGGGGAGGGGGGGAGGGGAAGAGCACATAAAGACGAAAAAGAGATGGATATCTAGACATCTCATGCATGTTTCAGCACAAGTGTTCTTGGCTTCTGTTCTCTAGGGAAATATATCCTTGGGTTCTGTGGGTGGGTGGGGGTAGGGGTGGTTTGGGGTTTGACTTGTTGTTCTGGAATGGCATGACTGTTTCCCGTTTTCAGCTGTACGTGAAGGAGAGTGTCATTAGCGACTACCCGCGTTTTCCACATCGTGGAATTCTGATCGACAGCTCTCGGCACTTTATCTTCAAGGAAGTGCTCTTCGACATGATGGTAAAAAAATGCTTCTCTCTCTCTCTCTCTCTCTCTCTCTCTTCTCTCTCCTCTTCTCTCTCTCTCTCTCTCTCTCTCTCTCTCTCTCTCTTTCCCCCCGCCCCCCGTCACTGTCTATTCCCTTCTGTCCTCCTCATTTTCATTTCCAGTCTAACCAAAAGGTGCGCGTTTTCTTTACGATAAAGTCATGCTATTCTATGGGGGAAACGTTTCAGTTGAAAACCTCTTGTATACCCATCGGACCTTGCAGAGAAGTAATTCTCGCGAGCGCTAAGCGCCACTTTAAAGACAACCGTAAAGGTCAAAGGCAACGTACGTCAGTGTACAGTGAGAATCCTTTGAGTGGTACAGGGCTGAGAGAACTGGAGCTCAAATCCTTCAGCAAAGTGGCGAGTGGACTCGGTAGTAATCTCTGGCCCACAGTCCACTCAGTCCAGGGAATGTCAGAGTGCATCTCGGTGGTTCAAAGCCGTGCCGAGGGTTTTAATGTTAGAGGGACAGTGTGCGGGACAACTGATGGTGGGGTGAGGGTGGGGTGGGGGTGGGGGGATGAGAGTCCCGTCGTTGAACAAATAATTGTAAACGCTTGCGTGACGTTTTATTGACGTGTGTGTGTGTGTGTGTGTGTGTGTGTGTGTGTGTGTGTGTGTGCGTGCGTGCGTGCGTGCGTGCGTGCGTGCGTGCGTGCGTGCGTGCGTGCGTGCGCGTGTGTGTTACAACAGGATGCCATGGAGATGAACAAAATGAATGTGCTGCACTGGCATATCGTGGACGACCAATCCTTTCCCTACGAAAGTCAAGTTTACCCTGAGCTAAGTGCTAAGGTAAGAAATCCAGGATTACCCTGAGCTAAGTGCTAGACTATCCTGAGCTAGGTGCTAAGGTAAGAAAGCCAGGTTTACCCTGAGCTACGTGCTAATGTAAGAAAGCCAGGTTTACCCTGAGCTAAGTGCTAATGTAAGAAAGCCAGGTTTACCCCGGGCTAAGTGCTAAGGTAAGAAAGCTAGGTTTACCCTGAGCGAAGTGCTAAGGTAAGAAAGCCAAGTTTACCCTGAGCTAAGTGCTAAGGTAAGAAAGCCAGGTTTACCCAAGCTAAGTGCTAAGGTAAGAAAGCCAGGTTTACCCGAGCTAAGTGCTAAGGTAAGAAATCTAGGTTTACCCGAGCTAAGTGCTAAGGTAAGAAAGACAGGTTTAACCCGAGCTAAGTGCTAAGGTAAGAAAGCTAGGTTTACCTTGAGCTAAGTGCTAAGGTAAGAAATCCAGGTTTACCCTGAGCTAAGGGCTAAGGTAAGAAAGCTAGATTTACTCTGCACTTGGTTATACGGTATATATAAAAAAAAGACATCGGTGGAGGAGGGTGGGGGGTGGGTGGCTTCATGTACGATTTTAAAGGTGACTAAATGTTCTTTAACTTAATTTGTAGTTTGTTTAACACAGTGCATTTGAAGTGTGAACTTTTATGATTGATTTTGGATCGTTCGTCTTTCTTATTGTCACCTCATGTCAGTGTTGATCGCTTTGGAATGTTTTGTTCAGTTATTTATGTAAACGGTGTGTGTTTTAAATCTGAATCGTTCGGACGATGTGTGTGTGTGTGTGTGTGTGTGTGTGTGTGTGTGTGTGTGTGTGTGTCCTCTTGTAGATACAAATTTGTGAAAACAATCTGAGAGCTGTTTGTATATATTTTTGTGTGACTGCTTTGTTGAACAGGGTGCATACCATCCGACGTTCGTGTATTCTCTGACGGATATTGCTGAGATCATAGAATACGCCAGAATGCGTGGAATACGAGTATTACCCGAATTTGACTCGCCAGGTTCGTTACTTTTCTGTCTCTGTCTCTGTCTCTGTCTCTCTCTCTCTCTCTCTCTCTCTCTCTCTCTCTCTCTCTCTCTCTCTCTCTCTCTCTCTCTCTCTAAAAGAGACAATTGCAGTTTTGTTCGGTTGTTTGGTTTTTCGCTCGGACTATTGTATCGCTTTGGTTAGTGGACTCCGCACAGCCACACGCTGTTCTAACGGCCTGTTGTATCACTCTGGTTAGCCACACGCTGTTCTAGCAGCCTGTTGTATTACATTGTCATTGGTTAGTGGACTCCACACAGCCACACGATGTTCTAACAGCCTGTTGTATTACATTGTCATTGGTTAGTGGACTCCACACAGCCACACGATGTTCTAACAGCCTGTTGTATTACATTGTCATTGGTTAGTGGACTCCACACAGCCACACGATGTTCTAACAGCCTGTTGTATTACATTGTCATTGGTTAGTGGACTCCACACAGCCACACGATGTTCTAACGGCCTGTTGTATTACATTGTCATTGGTTAGTGGACTCCGCACAGCCACACGCTGTTGTAACGGTCTGTTTATCACTTTCGTTAGTGGACTCCACACGGGTGTTGTCCAGCATAAGTAACAATTAGAGACCTCAAAATAACTCCAGTTCGTGTGTGTGTGTGGATTTTCTCTTCTTCTTTTTGTTGTTGTATTGTGCTTATCTGTTGAGAGTGTTCATCTCAGCAACGCTGAACTAGTCCAAAAAGATCTCCTGAGCTCTGTGTTAAAATTGAGTACTAAAAGCCTGGGCCTATGGTACGTGTCACCAGGACACACGTACTCGTGGGGCCTGAGTCGTCCGGAGCTGCTGACGCAGTGCTACTCGGGCTCCTCGCCCGTCAAGGGCTACCTGGGGCCCATAGACCCCGTGCACAACTCCACCTACCGCTTCCTCAAGACGCTCTTCGGGGAGATCCTGCACGTCTTCAAGGACCAGTACATCCATCTGGGCGGGGACGAGGTGCCGCTAGGGTGCTGGTGAGTTCCGCCTGAAATGTGTGTGTGTGTGTGTGTGTTAGCGTGTGTGTGTGCGTGTTTTGATCCTGTATACCTGACTTGGTGTTAATGGAATAACCATCCTTAAAGCCTCGGTGATTTGTGTTCGACCTGGTGTCAGGTAACTGTGACTTGTGTTCGACCTGGTGTGTGTAAAGTAACTGTGATTCTGTGATTTGTGTTCGATCTGGTGTGTGTAAGGTAACTGTGATTTGTGTTCGACCTGGTGTGTGTAAGGTAACTGATTTGTGTTCGACCTGGTGTGTGTAAGGTAACTGTGATTTATGTTCGACCTGGTGTGTGTAAGGTAACTGTGAATCGGTGACACGTGCTGAGGTGACCCCTGTGCGGTTGACGGGACGTGCAAATCGAAGAACTAACTAACAAACTACTGCACACCGTGTGGAGATGCTTTCCTTTCTGCATTGCTGCACGAAGAGGTTTGTCTCTCTGTCGCAGGCAGTCGAACCCGGAGGTGACGAAGTTCGGGGAAAAGCTGAGCAAGGAGAACGGCCAGGTGTCCAACGAGCAGCAGGTGTACTTCGGCGGCCCCTCGCCCAGTATCCGCCTGGTCTATGAATACTACGTCAACAGGTGCGTCCCTCTCCCGCTTCAGCCTCAGCCATTTCGCCTTTCGCTCTTTCATTTTGATGTCCTATCTGTCATCTGTGCCGACCGCAGAGGCACTGCTCCCGTGCCGGCCGTCCTGGCATCCCCACCTCCGGCCTCCACCAAGGCTCAATCCACATCGCGGCCCTGCCGCCAGAGGTGCGCAGGAGTAGACGTCAGATCGTTGGTGGGCTGCCATCCGGAAGACTAAGAGACACTGCACTGCTGCCGAGTCACTTCGGTGGTGTTCAGTGGGGCCTGTTCTAATTCAACATATGCAGGACACTACCTAGTATTCCCCCTGCTGACGACAGTGTTAGCAAAGTCATGGTTCATTCTCTTGATTTTCTGTATTGGGTTCTTAGTTTTTTGACATTGCGTGTTAGGAACGCGTCCGGTTTAAATGTGCGACGTTTCCCATTTCCAGGGTCCGGAAACCTACGGAAGTAAACTGTTGTTTTGTCTTTCAGGTCGTTTTGAAGTGCCGTGTTTGTGTAGCCGAGGTTGGGGGGGGGGGGGAGAAGGTGTATATGATCTGTAATAGAATCCATAAGAGATAATGTACGTGCTGCAGTCCATAGCGAGCAAGCGCTTGTCTGCTTCAGCAAGCGAGCCAAACGTTTGGGAGCATTATTGTGTTTGTAATGTTTTCAGTGGTTTCTCTGTTCAGGATTATGAAGGACATCAAGGAACTTGGGCAAACGCGTAAAGGTGTCAAGTTCATTATGTGGCAAGAGGTTATGAACAACGATCTCAAGGTGAGCGCCATTCCTACTACACCTCCCCCCCCCCCCCCCGCCCCCGCCCCCGCCCCACCCCTCTCACTTCTTTATCTAGGTGGTATACCCCTTTAGTACTGAGCCACGACCTCTGTACGAATAAAACATCAGTGGCTTCTCTCTCTCTCTCTCTCTCTCTCTCTCTCTCTCTCTCTCTCTCTCTCTCTCTCTCTCTCTCTCTCTCTGGACACATGTACACCCGCGCGCGCACACACACACACACATATGCACGCGCTCGCCATACCTCTCTCTCTCTCTCTCTCTCTCTCTCTCTCCCTCTCCCTCTCTCTCTCTCTCTCTCTCTCTCTCTCTCTCTCTCTCTCTCTCTACACACACACACACACACACACAACAACACACACACACACACACACACACACAATCACACTCCACACACATACACACACCACACATACACACACCAGACACACACACACACACACACACACACACACACACACACACACACACTCCAACTCACACACACATACACACACCACACACACATACACACACCAGACACACACACACTAACACACACACACACATACACACACACACACACACTACACACACACACACACACACACACACACACACACACACACACACACACACACACACACACACACACACACACACACACACACAGTGAAAAGGGGGAGCAACCACGCGTCAGGAGTTCAAAGTTCAAGACCGTATCCTACCAGTGTTTTAGTGTGTGTGTGTGTGTGTGTATGGTCACACCTTGTCCCTGCTGTAACCCCCGCCCCTGCCCCCCTCTGTTGCAGTTGCCAAGCGACACCCTGATCCAGGTGTGGATGGGGGACATGGCTGACGTCAGTCGCGCCATCTCCCTGGGCTACAACGTGCTCTACTCTACTTGCTGGTACCTCGACCACGTGGAGTACGGCGCCAAGTGGCCCAAGTATTACCAGTGCGACCCGGCGGACGCCAGCTACGGTGCGTGTGCGGTCAGGCTACATACCTCGTCTCTCTGCCTGTCTCTCTGATCTAACCGCACGCTTCTGTTGACAGCTTGTACTGGGCGGGCGGTCCGTCTTGGCGATCTGTTGGTCTCCCAGGCAGACTGGCCGGTTTTCCTGTCGGCAACTTAATCAGTCTGCCTTTACGCCCTCTTTGTCTGCCTGTCTGTGTGCCTGCCTGTCTACCTGTCTGGGCGTTTGTTGTGACTGGCCGGTTTTCCTGTCGGTGACTTAATCAGTACAGTCGGTCTGCTTTCACGCCCTTCTTTGTCTGTCTGTCTGTCTGTCTGCTTGTCTGTCTACCTGTCTGGACGTCTGTTGTGACTGGCCGGTTTTCCTGTCGGCGACTCAGTCAGTACAGTCGGTCTGCCTTCACGCCCTTCTTTGTCTGTCTGTCTGTCTGTCTGCTTGTCTGTCTACCTGTATGGGCGTCTGTTGTGACTGGCCGGTTTTCCTGTCGGTGACGTAATTAGTAAAGTCGGTCTGCCTTCACGCCCTTCTTTATCTGTTGTGTGTCTGTCTGCTTGTCTGTCTGCTTGTCTGGGCGTCTGTCGTGACTGGCCGGTTTCCTGTCGGTGACTTGATCAGTACAGTCGATCTGCCATCAAGCCCTTCTTTGTCTGTTGTCTGTCAGTCTGCATGCCTGTCTGTCTGTCTGTCTGTCTGTCTGTCTGCTTGTCTGGGCGTCTGTCGTGACTGGCCGATTTCCTGTCGGTGACTTGATCAGTACAATCGATCTGTCTGCGTGTCCTGTCTGTCTGCCTGCCAGTCTTCCTGTCTGTCTGCCTGCCTGTCTTTCTGCCTTGATGTTTTTTCTGGCTTACTGTCGACTCTTTCAGTCAGCCGATCCAGCTGATTTGCCCGTCTGTTTGGTTTGGCTGTTCGGTCTGGCTGACTTTCTGACTGGCTTTCTGTCGACTGGTTGACCTGTCTGTTTGGCTTGGATGTCCGGTCTGCCGGACAAACATTTGCTAAAACACCAAATTAATTAATTAATTACCGGTATGCCGGGTTGGCTGGCTGGCTGACTGGCTTCCTGTTGGCATCTTCGCCAGTCAGTCCATCTGCCTGTTCGCTTTCTTGTCTGCAGGCCAGTGTGTCTCTCCCTGCCGTACAGCGTCTCGAGTAAGCTTCCTTCGGGAACAGTGCGTGTCGTCGTGCGTTCCATTGCTGTGCATGTGGGTCTGACCTGTGCTTGTCTGCTCCGTGCATGTAAACTGGCCTGCCGCCCTCTGAGTCTCTGTGTCATGTGTGTACGTGTTCACTCAAACCATGTTGCTTGAAGGTTCTTGACTACGCCAAGGTTAACCGGAAGCGCTTCTTCTCCATGATGCATGCCGGTATCTAAACGACGCCATCTTTCCGAATTCCCCTTTGTGACTACAAGGGTGTCTTTTGTTATACAAGTATTTATTTTTGTTTGCGCTCTCTCTCTCTCTCTCTCTCTCTCTCTCTCTCTCTCTCTCTCTCTCTCTCTCTCTCTCTCTCTCTCTCTCTCTCTCTCTCTCTCTCTGTGCGTGCGTGCGTTTGGTTTTTTGTTGTTTTTTTGTTGTTGCTGCTGTTGTGTTTTTCGCTGTGTAAAGGCATCCCCTAGCCCCCAGCTCTTACTAAAAATTCAGGTAGCTTTGCCTCTGATAGGCCACCACCACATGAACAATGATTCCCAGTGTTAGTGGAAAAATAGACACCGTGTTCTCCCAGGTTGAGACAATTTTGATATTGAGCACCCAGGCAAACGCGAAGGACATAATATTATCTGGACGGAACACAACTCATCATATGACCAGTAAAAAAAAAAAAATCTTTTAAAGCCTACAATCACTGTTCATATTACACATTACCCTGTGATTCATGGTGATGGGGGGAAATGAAAACGACTGAACCGGAAAGATAAAAATTGGGTAGAATTTTGGCAGCATGTGGAGCATGCACGGCTATATTCTGACCTAGTCCAGGCTTTAAAAAGGAGAACCTTTGATAGTTCTGTGTTTTCAGCAGACCTTAATTGAAGCGTCCGTGGTATCCCCGCGAGGAGAGTTCTCCCAGACGTAGTCAGCAACCTTTTTAGATATATGTATATATATATAGTCTAATCATGTTCCATCCAAACGTCATGTGTGTCCTATGCTTTTTATCGTCATGACAAAGGCTCAGAACGGAGAGGACGCTACGTCCATCCCTTCCAACGATACATGGCTCACTCACGTAATGGACTAACAAAGCGAGCACTCTTGCTCTTGGTGGTTGTACTGGAATACTAGCTCGGAGATGGGTGGATTAGGTTTCGCGAGGTCTTCACCACTGGAATGTACCTTTGGTGGATTTACCGTAGTTAGCAACTAAGGCTTTCATCTGCTCATGCAGATGGGCCTTTGGGCCGGGCCGCCTCCTGGTGGGGTTTTCTGATTACTTATCTTTTGTTTTGGTAGCAACCCCCCCTCCCCCACCCCAAACCCCCTTCAGTTTTAGTTATTTTATTTCGTTCAATGCACCCTCGTTGGCCTGGTGTTGGTTGTATAGTATTGGTTATGCTTCTTGACGAAGAGAAATGTACCTGTTTTTGATAGTGGATACTTTGTTGAGCAGGGATTTATACCCCCCCACCCCCCACCCCACCCCCACCCCCCGTAGCGGTTTTTTTTTTTTTTCGTTTCATGCACTCTCGTTGGCCTGGTGTTGGTTGTATGGTATTTGTTATGCTTCTTGACGAAGAGAGGTGTACCTGTTTTTGATACTGGGCACTTGGTTGAGGGGGTATTTTGGGTGCTTTTTTCTGTTTTATAGGTTGGTATCCTTTTTGTTATTTTGGGGGGGCTTATTGCTTCTTCTTTTTTCTCTTCTTCTTCTTCTCTTTTTCTTCTTCTTTTCTTCTTCTTCTTCTTCTTCTTCTTCTTCTTCTTCTTCTCTTTTTTCTTTTTTTTTCTTCTTCTTCTTCTCTTTTTTTTTCTCTCCCTTTGTTTTCCATGTTTCTTTGCCACATAAGCACTGGATTCGTCCTACAAAGTTTCTGTTCCAATATTTGGATAGCTAACACTTAAAACATACATTCACATAAGAGAATACTGCGGCAGACAGTATCTTCATACATTATAATTATGGCCAGTATCTTAAAGGAAACCCGAATCGAAAAAACAGCAAGGATGTTGTCGATAGGTCAGGAATAAAATAATAATAATAAGGAAATGAAGACTTACAAAAATATTTTGTTAGATTTCTCGTCCTCTTTGTTGGAATTCGATGTTTTAAAGTCGCGAAAACACGACCCTTGAGTGCTGCCCTTTTGTGTCCAGCAATCTGTATTAGTGACGTCATAAATACGGCCGGAATGTGTGCAAAAGCATCAAATACGTCACGAGCCAACCTTTTTCTGCACTTCCTTGGTAAAGAATGAACCAACCTGTTCGTGCACTGAGGGGATCAGATTCGAACCAAACAAACAAACAAACAAAAAAATCATTTGTATAAATATTGATAGAACAACAACCAAGTGAAGCTTGCGGATGAAAATATTTCTACAGTTTCAGACCAGCTTGAGTCTTCAATTCGGTTTCCCTTTAAAAGTAGGTAATTTATTGTTTGCTGGTCGTTCTGGTGGTGACAGTGTAACGATAGGTATAATTTATAATCTCCCTCTTCCCCCCCCCCCCCCCCCCCCCCCCCCCCCCACCACCACCACCACCTTCGCTTGTCCTTAATTAGCCTTATGGTTTCTGTGGACTGAAAGAAGCAGAAGCTAGTTCAGCGTTTGTATGTTCAGCATATTACAGGGAAGTAAATTAAGTCGGCACTGCGGTAGTGAATGGCTTGTTTTGCTAGCAGATCAGTATTGCTGTAGCGAACAACTAATAATACCTGTGTTCAGTCCCGTGCAGTTCCAGGGAGGCGAGTTGGTAAGTAGTGCAGTAGCCAACACCGCCAACAGAATTATGTATTTACGCTCACTGATGCAGGGCGCGGGTTCTGTGGCTCATTTTTTGGAGTGCTGCGCGTAATTATGTCCAAGTGGCGTTGTTGGCAGTCTGCCTCGATACCTATGTTGTGCTTTTCTTCTCTAGGTTACAGCATCGACGAGAAGAAAGTGAAAGGAGGCGAAGCGTGTCTGTGGTCCGAGTACTTCGACAACGAGAACCTCATTCAGACTACCTGGTTAGTCAGCGCGCGCATCACACACACACACACACGCACGCACACATGCGCACGCACGCACGCACACATACGCACGCACGCACCCCCCCCCCCCCACCCCCACACCCACCAACACACACACACACACACAATCCACACACACGCGCACACACACACGTAAACAGTCTCTCTCTCTCTCTCTCTCTCTTCTCTCTCTCTCTCTCTCTCTCTCTCTCTCTCTCTCTCTCTCTCTCTCTCTCACTCTCTCTCTCTGACCACCTTTTCAGGTGGGTGATGGAAAGCTGTTGGTGACAGTGGTAAAGGCACTGTCTCAGGATCGAGAGATTTTATGGGTTCGAATCCCGTTTGTGCAACCTCTCTGCCTCTGTATATAGATGTGTGTGTGTGTGTGTGTGTGTGTGTGTGTGTGTGTGTGTGTGTGTGTGTGTGTGTGTCGCGCGCGCGCGTGCGTGCTTTCTGCAGGCCCCGCGCCTCGGCTGTGGCGGAGAGACTGTGGAGCAGCAAGGATACACGTAACGTGGACACGGCGGGCGAGAGGCTGTCTGAACACAGATGCCGCATGCTGAGGTAGGTCGGTCTTGCTGTCTCGTTTTTGTCTTGTAGTGGACACGGCGGGCGAGAGGCTGTCTGAACACAGATGCCGCATGCTGAGGTAGGTCGGTCTTGCTGTCTCGTTTTTGTCTTGTAGTGGACACGGCGGGCGAGAGGCTGTCTGAACACAGATGCCGCATGCTGAGGTAGGTCGGTCTTGCTGTCTCGTTTTTGTCTTGTCGTGGACACGGCGGGCGAGAGGCTGTCTGAACACAGATGCCGCATGCTGAGGTAGGTCGGTCTTACTGTCCCGTTTTTGTCTTGTCGCGGACACGGCGGGCGAGAGGCTGTCTGAACACAGATGCCGCATGCTGAGGTAGGTCGGTCTTGCTGTCTCGTTTTTGTCTTGTCGTGGACACGGCGGGCGAGAGGCTGTCTGAACACAGATGCCGCATGCTGAGGTAGGTCGGTCTTACTGTCCCGTTTTTGTCTTGTCGCGGACACGGCGGGCGAGAGGCTGTCTGAACACAGATGCCGCATGCTGAGGTAGGTCGGTCTTGCTGTCTTGTTTTTGTCTTGTCGTGGACAAGGCGGGCGGCAGGCTGTCTGAACACAGATGCCGCATGCTGAGGTAGGTCGTCTTGCTGTCTGTGTGTCTCGTGTTGTCTCATCTCGTCTTGTCTCTTTTTTTCTTTTTGTTCTTCTTTTTATAAAAATCATGTCTTGACATGCTTGATGTGGACAAACTGGCACGAGGCTCTAAACGTAAGTGTTGTGTGCTGGGGTTGGTCGGTCTTGCTGTCTCCTCTGGTTTCGTCGTGTCTTGTGAAACCTATTTCTGAAGCTGTGTTTGATATTCTTATGCTTCTCTTCTCTCCTCTCCTCTCTCTCCCACTCTCTCACTCTCTCACTCTCTCACTCTCTGTGTGTGTTCAGCTGTTTTGTATGTAACCTATCAACGCGATAACTCTTTAATTGTACCTGTTCCTCTGCGAACCGTGTCCTACCTGCAGACGTGGGCTGAGTGTGGGTCAGATCAGCGGACCAGACTACTGCCTCAAGCGAGGCGTCAAACGTGGACGGAAGGCGGAGTCTGGTTGCCAAGGCGACGGCTGCAAGTCTGGCGAGCACAGCCCCATTGAGAATCCGGGCATCAACTTCCGAGTGAGAACTGAAGGTGGACGATCTTCCGACTGCACCTGGGTGAGTTGTCTTTGCCTGGAGGTCTTGGGGAAGAGATGCATGTCAGTGCTGATCGACCCCCCGCCGTTTTCCATTGCTGTGGTGATGTGATTCTGACGTACCCTGAGGCTCAAGCCCTGGGCCCTGTTCGTGTGTGTGTGTGTGTGTGTGTGTGTGTGTGTGTGAGTGTGTGTGTGT